>MU782182.1:66922-85086 GCA_026770625.1 Nicotiana glauca | reverse complement strand
AAGTCGCCACACAAAAATTATTTTTGCATGTATTTTTGGAATAATTTGCTTGGGGCAAAAATCACGTGCTCACAATAAGCACGTGATATATGAGAGAATGACCAAGAGATTAATGGTGAGAGTGTAAGTCTCCCACATTAGGTAAGAAGTTATGAAATGAGACTCAATTGAACTCAAGATGAGAAGACCATTGTACTACGAACTTTATAAGGACCCAGAAATGTACGATATTGTATTACACTCATAAAGGACATTGATATGGGAACTTGGAATCCCAGACCTGTGTGGCTAAATAAGAGTAGAGAACTTATGAGATTAATACTATGGTGACTTAAATCTCCTTAATAGTCGGATATATATATGAGGGATAGATATATGAGGCATATTCCCTAAAGTTGCTAAATTCAAGACTTGTGTCAAAATCCAGGACATTCGCCCCAAGTGGGGGAGGAAGGGCCGTCGTGAGGCCACTTAAATGCAATGAAACAAGAGTGAGACCATGTAACTATGAACCAAATTAAAACTTAAAACCTACCAAAATAGACTCATTACTCAAAATAATACTTACCACGACTAATTAATTACCAAATTAAAAGAAAACTACAAAATTTGAAGCTAAGTGCAAAAATGAGTTATTTTTGTAATTTTTCTATTTTTGTAACACAACTAAATTACTGATTAATTTAAAAATATAAAATTAAAACCTAAATGAAAATGCAATGTATATTTTGTATTTTCATGAATTAAATAAAATAAACGTGCACAAACGAATGCAAGCAATTAATAAAAAATACCACAAAAATCCACGAAATCGCAAACAATGGGGAAAATTTATTTTGTTTGAATTTATGGGAATAATTCATATAGGAAAAAAATCACGTGCTCACAACCCTAAGTAATGCAAACGGAAAATCAAAACAAGGCAGCAATAAGTAATAACAACAATCTAGGGAGAAAAAGAAATACCCAAAGGACATTAAGAGATGTATCAAAGCTACTGTGGCAAACAAGGACAATTGTAACCACTCGCACGGTCGTTTTCAGAGTTATAGCCTCGATCCCCTATTAACTGCTCCTCCCATATATCTTTCTTCTTATGTGACATGTCGGGAGGTTTTGTTTTGGTTTTTGGAGTGTTTTGGGATACTTAATCCCTAAACGGAGTCTTAAGTCTTAGGATTTGGACCGTAGTCCGAACTGTATGAAAACAACTCCGAAATGGAGTTTTGTCGGTTTTGTTAGCTCGGTTGGGTGATTTTGGACTTAGGAGCGTGCCCGGATTGTGTTTAGGAGGTCCGTAGCTCATTTAGGCTTGAAATGGCGGAAGTCGAATTTTTGGAGATTTTGACCGATAGTGGAATTTTTTATATCGGGGTCGGATATTTCGGAAGTTGGAGTAAGTCCGTAATATTAACTATAACTTGTGTGTAAAATTTGGGGTCAATCGTATGTGGTTTGATAGGTTTCGACATCGGTTGTAGAAATTTGAAGTTTCAAGTTCATTAAGTTTGGATTGGAGGGTGATTCATATTTTAGTGTTGTTTGATGTGATTTGAAGGCTCGACTAAGTTTGTATAGTGTTTTAGGACTTGTCTTTGGTTGAGGTCCCGGGGGCCTCGAGTTGATTTTGGATGGTTGACGAATCAAATTTGGTTTTGGAAGTATAGCTTGAGGCCTAAAGTTCGTGCACCTGGTGTAATCGCACCTGCACTAGATTGACTACAAGTGCGGTTTGGAAGGAAGTGGCTAGAGGTCACAGGTGTGGAGGTACGCAGATGAGGAAGATGGAGCGCAGAAGCAGAAAGGGCCAAGGCATGAGGGATTGCAGAAGCGGAAGAAATCCGTAGGAGCGGGCGTGCAGGTGCGGCCTATTGCTCTCAGATGCGGACCCTGTCCCTATAAGTCATTTCTGCACCTGCGATGGATATTCCGCAGATGCGGCGTCACGTGTGCGAAATCGCTGGGTAGAAAAAAGGCTATGTGTGATGGTTTGATTTCATTCTCCATTTTTTGACCTAGAGAGCTCGGATTAAGGCAAAATTTCGAGGGATTTTCAGAGGAAGCTTGTAGGTAACGATTCTTAACTCTTATATGGTTATATCACATTAATCTATAGTTGAATCCACCCTTTAATAAAGGATTTGAGTTGGAAATTGGGTAAAAATGATAGAAACTTTCTAAACTAAATTTTTTAGATTTGAAAGGTGATTTGAGGTCGGATTTGAGAAATTCTTGTATGGTTGGACTCATGAGTGAATAAGTATTCGTATTTTGTGATTTTACTTGATTTCGAGATGTGGGCCCATAAAGACTTTTAGGCGATTTTCCAATTTCTTGCTTTAGCTTTGATTTCATTAGCTAGATTAGTTTCTTATAGTTATATTTATGATATGTAATTGGTTTTGGCTAGATTTGGGCCAATCAGAGTCGAATATTCATAGAAAGAGTATTATTACAGATTAATTCGAGCTTGGTTTGAGGTAAGTGGCTTGCCTAACCTCGTGTGGGGGAACTCCCCTTAGGATTTGGTACTGTTTGATATGTGAGCGCCGTATACGTGAGGTGACGACTACGTACGCGGGCTAATTGTTGTGAAAACCCGATTTCTACCAAGTAATAACCCATCTTATTCCTATTTGAGTTATATCAGCATGCTTAGTATCCCATTAGCTTAGAATAACATGTCTACTTGCCTTAATTGTTTATCTGAACTTTGTGCTGCATGTTTAGTGAATTTCCTGCTTTCTTTTGACTTGAACTTAGTGCAAATTGTAGGTTTTCTTGCTATAACTGTTATTTTCGTTGTTTGAGCTGCATATTTATTTTGGGACTACAAAACGATATTCTGGGAGATCCCCATGTTTTGCATATTTACTTTGGGACTACCGAACGGTATTCCGGCAGATCCCCCTCCACATTTACTTTGGGACTACGGAACGGTATTTCGGGAGATCCCCTGTTGTTATCTCTGTATACTAAGCTGTTACTTTCTACAATTTCATTCTTGTTATATTTCATCTTTATTTTATTGTGATATTTCATTCTGTCTTGTTTCTATTATATATATATATATATATATATATATATATATATATATATATATTATATATATATATATATATATATATATATATATATATATATATATATATATATATATACCAGTAGGGCCCTGACCTAACCTAGTCACTTCTCGACCGAGGTTAGGCTTGGCACTTACTGGGTATCGTTGTGGTGTACTCATGCCCTTCCCTGCACATGTTTTTTCGTATGCAGATCCAGGTACCTCCTACCAGCCTCGTTCTTAGTTGCACAGTTGCTGCCACCACGAAGACTTCAAGGTACATCTACCGCGTCCACAGACCTCGGAGTCCTCTTCTATCCTTTCTGATGTTGCTTCCCTTTTATTTATTCTGGTATATATGTATAGAACAGTTAGAGATATGTAGAATCTTGTGACTTACGGTGTTCTGGGTCTTAGGAGAGTTGTGTACATTTCAGGGTTGTTTATTGTATATGTCGGGCGACATCTCAAAAGTTTTATTTAAATTATTTGTTTTTGATAGTTGTTCATTTTTAAGTTTTTCATTTCTTTTCCGCAATTGTTAGGCTTACCTAGTCATAGAGACTAGGTGTCGTCACGATAAATTCCTGGAGGGAGAATTTGGGTCGTGACAAAAACACTAGGCTACCTAAACCTCTACCTTTATTCTCAACCTCCACACCTTCCTATCTATGGTCATGTTCTTAGTCAGCTGGAGAAATGCCATATCGCATAATCACCTCACCCTAATACTTCTTCGGCTGCCTCTACCTCTTCGTTGGCCCTCTAACACCAACCTCTCACACCTCCTCATCGGAGCATCAACACCTCTTCTCTTAACATGCCTAGTCCATCTAGGTCTCTCCTTCCGCATCTTATCCTCTACAGGAGCCACACCAACGTTATCCCGTATAACTTCATTTCTAATTCTATCAAACCTGGTATACCCGTACATCCCTCTCAACATCCTTATTTTAGCCACCTTCATCTTCTGTACATGGGAGTTTTTGACTGGCCAACACTTCATCCCATATAGCATAGTCGGTCCGACCACCGCTCTATAGAACTTACCTTTAGTTTTGGTGGCACAATCTTATCATACAAACATAGAAGAAAGCCTCCATTTCATCCAACCCGCCTCAATACGATATGTGACATCCTCGTCGATCTTCCCATTCCCTTGTATAACAGACCCAAGGTACTTGAAACTTTCTCTCCTAGGAATGACTTGTGAATCAAGCTGCTCGTCTTCATCCACTACTTGAGTCGCGCTACTGAACTTGCACTCTAAGTATTCTATTTTGGTATTGCTCAACTTGAAACCTTTAGACTCCAGGGTCTACCTCCAAACCTCTAGCCTTTTGTTAACACCACCTCACGTTTCGTCAATCAGTACAATGTCATCTGCAAATAACATACACCATAATACCTTCCCTTGAATGTGTCTTGCCAGTATGTTGATTGCCAGGGCAAATATAAATGGGCTAAGGGCCAACCCCTAATGCAACCCCATCACAATTGGGAATTGTTCGGAGTCCCTTCCCACTGTCTTCACCCGATTCTTAGCTACATTGTACATGTCTTGAATAACCCTAATGTATGCAACAACAACGTCGATCACCTCCAAATATCTCCACAACACCTGCCTCGTCACTTTATCGTAAGCCTTCTCTAAGTTAATGAACACCATGTGTAATTCCCGCTTCCTCTCCCTATACTGTTCCATCAACCTCCTAACAAGGTGAATGGCTTATGTTGTTGAACGCCCCGACATAAATCTGAAATGGTTCTCTGAGATAGACACAATCACCCTCCGCTCCACCACCCTCTCCTATACCTTCATAGTATGTGTCATGACCCAAAATCTAACCATGATCGTGATGGCGCCTATCGTGTTACAAGGAAAGCCTATTGCCCAAAATATTACTACTAAATCGATTATAATAAATTAATAAAACATTTCCAATAATTTAATTCTTGATAAACTAAACCAACTCTAAATATAAATAATATAAAATATAGAAACGAGTCTCAAACATCAGGGTGTCACTAAGTCATGAGCGTCTAAAACTATGAACTAAGATATATAAATTGTCTAACTGTCCAAAAGACGGAATGACAAGAGGAGTAACAAGATCCTGTGGACGCTAGCGGCTACCTTGCAATCTCCAAAGATAGCCGGCATGAACTCAACAATCGCTGCGTTCTAACTCACCTGGATCTGCACATAAAGTGCAGGGTGTAGTATGGGTACAACTGACTTAGTAGTAACAGAAATAACTAAGGAACTGAGTAGTAGTGACGAGCTAAGCAAAACAGTCCAATTATTTATTTTTCACAATTTTAAAAATAACAGGAATAAATAGGTAAATTCCATAACTCAGTAAATTCCACAAAGAAATTTAACAGATAAATGCAGCAACAGCACAAAATAAATACAACCTCACAGCAGTTTCACTCCATCACTCAGCATTCGCACTCAACACTCAACACACTCAAAACACTCAACACACTCAAAACACTCAACACTCTACACTCACTGGGTGTGTGTATGGACTCCGGAGGGGCTCCAAAAGCCCAAGCTCTAAGCATGGACAACTCACGTGCTATCATATCAATAACTGGATCTGCACTGTCAACTCACATGCTACATGGATAACTCATGCGCTATGGTATCAATACCTGGACCTGCACGGTCAACTCACACGCTACGCGGATAACTCACGCGCTATGGTATTAATATCCTCACAACTAGGTCCTCGGCCTTACTCAATCATGTACCTCACTAGCCTTACCATCATCAACAAATAAGGGGACACATCCCACATCAAGTATCACAACAAATTAGCAAATAATAGAGACTGAGGTAAACATGTACAATAATTTCTATGACTGAGTACAAATAATGTGAGCATGAATAAAGCCTGAGTATGTTCTCTAACATGAAGGCAGACAAGTTCAACAACAAGTAACTATATAAACACAGATGGTGGCCATGAGGCCGTACGGAACGAATCCCTCGAGGTATACACCCACACACCCGTCACTTGTCAACAGCAAGGCTATCCCGTGGAACTATGAATGGGTGATAGTGACCTACAAAGGAAAGGAAGTGAAAGAAGAAGTCAATTAGGCCCATGGATTAACTCGTTCGGGGAGATGCTTTGCCCCGGAAGAGTTAAGAAAAGCTAAAACCTCCAAAGATAACCCAATTCTAGTGAAGAAAGCGGTAACTGAAGAAGAGGCGGAGGAGTTTTTGAGACAAATGAAGATACAAGACTATTGCATAGTGGAGAAGTTCAGAAAGATGCCTTCTCAGATTTTATTTTTGTCATTGTTAATCCACTCATACGAGCATCGTCGGGCCTTGATGAAAATTCTGAATGAGGCTCACGTTCTCGACAAAATCTCAGTGAACCATCTGGAAAAGATCGCCAACAAAATATTTGAGGTGAACAGGGTCACTTTCTCTAATGATGAGTTGCATGTGGAAGGTACTGAGCGCAACAGAGCTCTCTATCTTATGGTGAAATGTGAAGATTCTGTGGTTACTAGGGTATTGGTTGACAATGGTTCCAGTGCAAACATTTGCCCTCTCTCTACTCTAAATAAGTTGAAAGTGGATGATGAGAGGATTCACAAGATGAAAATCTATATTCAAGGATTTGACGGTGGAGGGAAAGATTCAGTTGGTGATATAGTGCTTGAGTTGACAATAGGAACGATTGAATTCACCATGGAGTTCCAGGTGCTAGACATAGCCATCTCCTACAATCTGCTGTTAGGCCGACCATGGATTCATGCTGCCAAAGCAATCCCGTCCACTCTACACCAGATAGTCAAGTTCAAATGGGATAGACAGGAAATCGTCGTACATGGCGAAGACAATTTGTGTGCTCACAATGATATAGTTGTCCCGTTCATTGAGGTTGAAGATGACAAAGGGCCTTTGGTCTATCAGGTTTTTGAAACAGTATCATCCCAGAAACTTCTAGAAGGTAAATGCGTTCTAACTCCAAAGGTAACCTCCGCATCAGTCATGGTGGCCTTCGAAATGCTGAGAAATGGCTTTGTGCCTGGTAAAGGTCTGGGTGCATCTCTACAGGGTATCATACAGCCAGTGTCCCTCCCTACAAACTTGGGTACATTTGTTCTGGGATTCAAACCCACAGCCTCAGATATGAAGCAGGCTAGAAAGTTGAAGCAAAGGGCGTAGGCACT
This sequence comes from Nicotiana glauca, assembly GCA_026770625.1. Classification (NCBI taxonomy): domain Eukaryota; kingdom Viridiplantae; phylum Streptophyta; class Magnoliopsida; order Solanales; family Solanaceae; genus Nicotiana; species Nicotiana glauca. The sequence goes on along the minus strand of MU782182.1, from coordinate 77,822 downwards.
TCCAAAGCCTATCCCACGTCTCTCCATGTCGTTTGTCAAGCCCAGTGCAAGGAATCGCCCACTAACAACAATTCCCAGTTCAGTGGTTGACATTGATGAAGATTTAATTGAAAGGTTTGAGAGGTTATTCAACAATGTGAACATGGTGGAAGTTGGAAAAGGTTCTAGCAAAGCAGATGTGCAGTATGTTAGGCCAAACACAAAGCTTAACAATTGGGAGGCTACTTCTCTCCCTACCCGGAAGGAGTTTTGGTAGTTTGCTTTGATTTTCTTTCAGTTTATCTGGATTATTCCAGGGTTGTAATTCAGATTCGATGTTCCGTCCGTTTGGATGTATAAACCTTGTTATCTTTTATTTTCAATGAAATGCAATTTCCCTTTTCCATCATTCCTGATAGTTTTATTTTTGTTTTTCTTTTCTTCCCTATGCATTTCTTTTTATGCTGGTTTCAATGACATGACATGCATGAGGAATCTTCGGCCCAGTCTTAAAAGTCAATCTAATTCTGAAATAATAATCCAAGAAATAAAGTGTGATGATGAATCAGAATATGATAAAAATAAGGCCTTTGAAGAGATTAGTAAGGAATTAAATCATTTTGAAGAAAAACTCAAGCCTAACCTGAATGATACAGAAGCAATCAATTTAGGGGACCCAGATAATGTCAGAGAAACTAAGATAAGTGTCCATCTTGAACCGCAAATCAGGGAAGAGATAAGTAAAGCATTATTTGAATACAAAGATATTTTTGCATGGGCATATGACGACATGCCGGGTCCCATTGACCCGACATTCCCTCCCGTCAAGAAGAAGTTGAGAAAGTTCAAAACTGACATGAGTGTGAAGATTAAGGAAGACGTCACCAAGCAGTTGGATGCGAAGGTCATTCGGGTCACACGATATCCCATTTGGTTAGCTAATGTTGTGCCAGTGCCCAAGAAAGATGGCAAGACTAGCGTGTGTGTTGACTACCGCGATCTCAACAACAAGTCCAAAGGATAATTTTCCATTGCCAAACATCCACATTCTGATTGAAAATTGTGCTAAGCATGAGATTGGATCTTTTTTGGACTGCTATGCAGGGTATCATCAGATTTTAATGGATGAGGAAGATGCGGAAAAGATGGCATTCATAATGTCGTGGGGAACTTATTGCTACCGGGTAATACCATTCGGTTTGAAAAATGCTAGGGCAACCTACATGAGGGCAATGACTACGGTGTTCCACGACATGATATATAAGGAGATCGAGGTCTACGTGGATGATGTGATCATAAAGTCCAGGAAGCAATCAGACCACGTCAGAGATTTGAGAAAGGTTTTTCAGAGGCTCCACTGGTACAATCTTAAGCTCAATCCTACGAAGTGCGCATTTGGCGTTCCATCAGAAAAACTATTGGGATTCATAGTCAGCCATCGAGGCATCGATCTGGACCCATCAAAGATCAAATCTATCCAAGAATTGCCACCTCCAAGGAACAAGACTGAGGTGATGAGTCTGTTAGGGAGATTGAACTACATCAGCAGGTTTATTGCTCAACTCACGACAACTTGTGAGCCTATTTTCAAGCTGCTGAAGAAGGATGTTGCAATCAAGTGGACTGATGAGTGTCAGGAAGCATTTGATAAAATAAATGGGTACTTGTCAAACCCGCCTATGTTGCTCCTACCAGAACCGGGGAGACCTTTAATTCTGTAATTGACAGTCTTCGATAATTCATTTGGTTGTGTGTTAGGTCAGCATGACATCACTGGCAGGAAGGAGCAAGCCATCAATTATCTCAGCAAGAAGTTCACATCCTATTAGGTTAAGTACACTCACCTTGAGAGGACATGTTGCGCCCTAACTTGGGTAGCACAGAAGTCGAAGCATTATTTGTCATCTTACACTACTTACCTCATTTCTCGCTTGGATTCATTAAAGTATATCTTTCAGAAGCCTATGCCCACAGGGAGACGTGTGAAGTGGTAGATTTTGCTCACGGAGTTTGACATTATCTATGTGACTCGGACTGTGATGAAAGCCCAAGCATTGGCCGATCATTTGGCTGAGAACCCGGTCGTTATAGAGTATGAACCGTTGAGAACTTACTTCCTTGATGAAGAGGTGATGCACATTGATGAGGTGGAATAGGTTGAAAAGCTAGGTTGGAAACTTTTCTTTTATGGAGTTGCTAACATAAAAGGCATTTGGATAAGAGTTGTACTCATTTCTAAAATAGAGCATCACTACCCTGTTACAGCTCAGCTTTATTTCTATTGTACCAACAATATGGCTGAGTACGAGGCACGCATTTTGGGTTTGAGATTAGCTGTAGACATGGGTGTCCAGGAAGTCTTGGTCTTGGGAGACTCGGACCTTCTGGTGCACCAGATTCAAGGAAAATGGGAAATAATGGATCTAAAGCTCATACCATACTGACAATGTTTGCATGATCTTTGTCAACGGTTTCGATTAGTAGAGTTTAGGAATATTCCAAGGATCCATAATGAGATTGCCGATGTTTTAGCTACCTTGGCGTCAATGTTACACCATCCTGACAAAGCTTATGTTGACCCTCTACATACTCAAGTCTACGATCAGCATGTTTACTATAACATGGTGGAAGAAGAGCTTGATAGTGAGCTGTGGTTCCACGACATTAGGGAGGACATCAGAATGGGGGTATATCTAGTACAGGCCACAAGTGATCAAAAGAGAATAATTCGTTGTTTGGCAAGTGGATTTTTCTTCAGTGGAGGAGTTTTGTACAAAAGAACTCCAGATCTCGGATTGCTAAGATGCATAGATACTAGACACGCCACAACTATCATGACCGAAGTACACTCCGGAGTCTGCGGACAGCATATGAGTGGGTATGCTCTAGAAAAGAAAATTCTTCGAGCAGGTTATTACTGGCTCACCATGGAGCGAGATTGCATCAGTTTTGTGCACAAGTGTCATCAATATCAAGTGCACTAAGATTTGATTCATTTTCCGCCATCCGAATTGCACACAATGTCCGCATCATGGCCCTTTGTTGCTTGGGGCATGAATGTCATTGGACCAATTGAGCCAGCAGCATCCAATGGGAACAGGTTCATTCTGGTGGCCATTGATTATTTCACTAAGTGGGTTGAAGCTAAAACTTTCAAGAATGTGACCAAGAAAGCAGTGGTCGATTTTGTCCATTCAAATATCATTTTTCGATTCAGGATCCCAAAGGTAATCATCACGGATAATGGTGATATTCTCAACAGCCATTTGATGAAAGAGGTATGCCAACAATTTAAGATTATGCATCGCAATTCCACCCCATACCGCCCCAAGGCAAATGGAGCAGTCGAGGCAGCTAACAAGAACATAAAAAAGATACTTCGGAAAATGGTAGAAGGTTCCAGTCAATGGCATGAAAAATTGCCCTTTGCGTTGTTGGGTTATCGCACTACTATTCGCACTTCAGTAGGAGCAACTGCTTATTTGTTGGTATATGGCACTAAAGTAGTGATACCCGTGAAAGTTGAAATCCCATCCCTCTGGATTGTTGCAGAAGCCGAAATCGATGATGACGAGTGGGTCAAAACCCGTCTGGAGCAACTGAGTTTGATTGATGAGGAGATTGGCGGCAGTGTGTCATGGCCAGTTGTATCAAAAGAGAATGGCAAGAGCGTACAACAATAAGGTGCGTCCCCAGAAATTTGAAGTGGGTCAGCAAGTATTGAAATGCATCCTTCCATATCAGGTTAAAACAAAAGGCAAGTTCGCCCCAAATTGGCAGGGGTCGTTCATTGTAACAAGAGTATTGTCCAATGGTGCATTGTATTTAATAGACATAGAGGGCAAATGTGTAGACATGGATATCAATTCTGATGCAGTCAAAAGATATTATGTATGATTTCTTTGGATTAAATTACTTTTGTTTGTACTTGGCATGTTTTGAAGATTAGAATGACGAAGGCATTTTGTTCTGCTATCTAAACACTTTATCCGTTGTTACCCCTTTGAGCCTTATTTATTTATTTCCTTTCATACCCTTCTTTTGGAATTAGTAGCAAAATTCAGAAACGCGAGCGCAAAAGATAAGTAAAGGAAAAGAGAGAAAAAAAGAAAGAAAAGAACGAAAAAGAGTGGAAAAAAGAGAAAGAAGAAGAAATAGAAAACAACAACAAAAAGGAAAGAAAGAAAAGGAGAACAGAAAAGAAAAGCGAAAAATCACAACAACAAAGTAATTTCTATGACATGAACTATGTTCAACCTGATTCCTTTTAAAGATACATAAGCAGCTTCACAGTTCGGTCCCATCAAAATAAAAATTCAAAAGTCCCCAAGCAAATAAACTGGGGCATAAGTTGTGGTTGTTATAAGAAATCTTATTCCAAAGTTGTAATTTTGAACCTATTTGAATTGTTTTGAGCCTTTTGATACCCTTTCTTTCTCACCCCATCCAAAATCCCACATTACGGTCCAAAGAAAGACCTTCCGATCAGTCTTCGAGAGATGCCAAGTCAAGCAAATAGAGATGATTCATATCAAGGGCAACACTCCGGTTCAAGTAGGAAAAATTAAAATGAGAGAGTCTTATTGGTGAAAATCCTCATGGGCACTGTAAGGCGACAGTGAGTTGAGAGATAAACAAATGAAAGAGGCTTGTTGGTAAAAATCCTTCAGGGCACCGCAGGACGAACATGGTCAGTGATTTGTTGAAGAAATTGGGTTTTGAAGATCTCGGGGCATAAAGTATGAAAACTGAAAGTTGATTGGTTGGATAGACTGGGCTGATTAATCCAAAATGCATGTCATGATCATTGGTACCAGTTGCTCCACTCAGATAAGTCTCTTTTCTTTTCCCCTTCAAACAGTCATCCAGTTTTGGATTTTTCTTCCTTATTCCTAACTCTCAAAGTCATTGCATTTCATTTTTTTTGGGTTTATATCTAAGATGTTTCCAATGTCAGTTTTGTTTAAGTAAATAAGGAAGGATTTCAAAGCTCACTACCAACTACTAAAATTGCACAAAGCATAGTGCGACCAAAGCGTGCTAGAGATAGTATGATGTAAAGTGGGACATAAAGTGTCCGTGAATGTTCCATCGGTGGAATGATTTAGTAATTTCATGGAAGATGCAGAGGTTCAGATAGAGGGGTCAAAAATTTAAAACAACAGTTTGGTTATAGAGCACTCGGGTCATCCAGGGTCCTGTGGTTGAGGATCAGTTAGAAAATCAAAACTTGGCCAGTTCAAGGTAGCCAGTCAAAGGAAAGCACGGCAAAGAAAGAGCCACCTTCAGCAAGAATGCCACAAACTAATCACTATATTTTTAAACTGACAAAGTTTTTTCTTTGATTTGAAATAGGGGCAGAAAATTTCGTTTGTTTCGGAGAAACCCTCCGTAAGAAAAAGCAAGCACCAGACAGGTTTGACCGTAAATTCTCAGGACCCTCATGGATAATGTGACCTAGTTTAAAATTCAAAACATTCATGAGTAACAAGATCTAGCATAAGTCTTGCCCCAAGGAAATATAAGTTGGCTTCAAAGTTGTCATTCTTAGGATAGGATTCAATTCGAAATTTTCAGGACCCTCCTGAATAATGGGACCTAACTTTAAGGTTTCCATTAGATAACAAGATTTAACATAAGTCCTGCTGTAGGGAAGTATAATTCAGCCTTAAAAGTTGTCACTCTTAAGATAAGACTTGATTTTGATCTTCAGGACCCTCCTGGATAATGGGATGTGGTTTTAAAACTTTCTTGGATAGCGAGATTTAGCGAAAGTCATACCTTTAGAAAACATAATCCAGCTTTAAAACTGTCATTTAACTAGGAGTTTTCAGGACCCTCCTGGATAATGGGATATAGCTTTCAAACTCTTAGTAATATTTGGTAACATGATTCAACTAACACTCACAGATGTGCCCATCTACCAAACTAGGGCAGAACATTTTCTTTGTTTTGTCTATTTTGTTGAAATCAGGAGCCCACCTAAAGAACGAAGGGAGAAGCAATTCAAGTGTTGGTAATCAGGAACCTACCTGAAGAACGAAGGGAGAAGAAATTCAAGTGTTGGTAATCAGGAACCTACCTGAAGAATGAAAGGAGAAACAATTCAAGTGTTGGTAATCAGGAGTCTACCTGGAGAACGAAGGGAGAAACAATTCAAGTGTTGGTAATCAGAAGCCCACCTGAAGAATGAAGGGAGAAGAAATTTAAGTGTTGGTAATCAGGAGCCCGTGTGAAGAACAAAGGGAGAAGCAATTCAAGTGTTGGTAATCAGGAGCCCACCTGAAGAACGAAGGGAAGCAGTTTAAATGTTGGTAATTAGGAGCCCACTTGAAGAACACAGGGAAGCAGTTTAAGTGTTGGTAATCAGGAGCCCACCTGAAGAACGAAGGGAAGCAGTTTAAATGTTGGTAATCAGGAGCCCACCTAAAGAACGAAGGGAAGCAGTTTAAGTGTTGGTAATCAGGAGCCCACCCGAAGAACGAAAGGAAGCAATTTAAGTGTTGATAATCAGGAGCCCACCTGAAGAACAAAGGGAGGCAGTTTAAGTGTTGGTAATCAGGGGCCCACCTGAAGAACGAAGGGAAGCAGTTTAAGTGTTGGTAATCAGGAGCCCACCTGAAGAACGAAGGGAAGAAGTTTAGGTGTTGGTAATCAGGAGCCCACTTGAAGAATGAAGGAAAACTAGCGGAAGTGTTGGTAATCAGGAGGCCACCTGGAAGAATAAAAGAAAAGCAGCAATGTTCGAAGGAAGACGGTTCGAGTTCAACAATCAGGCGCCCACCTGGAGAAAAGGGAAAAGTATCTCAGATTACAATTCAAGTCAGCAACAAAGGAATTTCGCCTGGAGAGTACGAGTCAACAGAGCAACAAGAATTGCAAGATCAAGTTTGAAGATGTATATAGGATTCTTGTAATTCATAAGTCATAGTTTAGTCTAGCTTCTTTCATTTTGTCTTGGTGTAATAAGGAGTTTAGTAAGCAGTAGCAGCAATAGTGAAATCACAGCTTCCTGGTAGTCCCAGTTACCAAAACTTCCCGAACTACACTGACCTGATTCCTTTATAGCCAAGGATATGTAGGCAACCTCAGAAGCAGGGTGCGGTCAAATCTTTCAAAAATGCTTCCCACAGAGTATTCAAATGGGCAAAAATCGCTCGCATCTGCTCACTTTATTTTTTCACGGAACTCTCTATGTTTCCAAGCAAAAAGAGGCAGTTGTGAGCACGTGATTTTTGCCCTATATGAATTATTCCCATAAAGTCAAATAAAATAAATTTTCCCCATTGTTTGCAATTTCATGGATTTTGGTAGCATTTTTTGTTAATTGTTTGCATTCGTCTGTGCATGTTTATTTTATTTAATTCATGAAAATAAAAAATACATTTTATTTGCATTTAGGATTTAATTTTGTATTTTTAAATTAATCAGTAATTTAGTTGTGTTATAAAAATAGAAAATTCACAAAAATAACTCATTTTTGCACTAAGCTTCGAATTTTGTAGTTTTTTTAATTTGGTAATTAATTAGTTGTGGTAAGTATTACTTTGAGTAATGAGTCTAATTTGGTAGGGTAATTTGGTTTATTAATTAGTTTAGGTTTTAAATTTTAATTTGAAAAGGAAAGATTTTGAAAATTTAAAGAAAAAGAAAAAGGAAAGAAATTGAAAAAGAGGTCTGATTTTTGGGCTTTTTATAATTAGATCTTCCCCAAGCCCAATCGATCCCACCCAAAAAAACCCGTCCAATTTGGCCCAAATTACCTTCAACCCGATCTAGCCTTTGCAGCTTAACCAAACGACGTCGTTTGGAGTTCCCCATTCAAGTTTAATCCCAACCCTTCATTTCAGTGCATCCAACGGCCAGGAGCACTTCCCCCACTTTAATTAAAAGTGTCCGAAAATCCATGAATTAACCTATGATTATGCTTCATCTTCTCTCTCTCACCTCTTTATCTTCACCGCCGCCCACCACCCATCGGAATTCGCCATTGGTGGTGGTGGATCTCCAAACTCCACCAAATTTTGACCATATAAACCCTGTTGTTTTCCCATTCTGAATCCACCGTTAATTTTACCCAAAGACTACCTAATCCGCCCAAATGTTAAATCTAAGTTTGGAGCCCTAAAGCCCAAAATCGACTCTCTTTGATTCCATGGCATACATGACCATAGGCCTCCGTTCTTTCAAGTTTGAAGTTGATTCAACGTGAATTGACGCTGCTCTTTTGTTCTTCACAAAGAACAAGTGGTTAGCATCAATTTCGTTTAAATCAAGATGTCCAATGTTATTTCAGGTTTTAATGGGTAAGTTTTCTTCTTTTTTTCTGTCCGTATTTGTTTACTTCACCTCTTATTCCTCTTCTTTTCTTCTCCCTTCTTTAGTTAGTTTTCTTGCTTTGACTAAAATTCGAGCAAGATTCTGAACTTAGGTTTTTCCCCTAGATTAATTTTTGTGTTCATTTTGTTGTTTAGTTTTCTTTTCGAGGTTTAAAAGTCTATTCTCTTATTTTGTTAATGACATGCTTGAACCCCTGATTTTCCTTTTGTTTTAGTCTCATAAGTTTAATTTAATTAGGTTGTTTCGATTTAATAACCTAATTCACTCTATGCTTGTTTATGTAATTAATCAGTCGTGTAGTTAAATTTTAGTTTTCAAATAAGTGTCTGTTTCCTTCTGCTCTTGGTCAAATCAGAATCTAGTTGGATTAGTTGTTGTTTGTGCCCTAGGTTCAATTCTGACCCATGTTCAAAGAACAACCCATTCTTTTGGGGTTTAAGTAAATGGGTCAATTGGACCCATTTGGTTTTTGAAGTAAAAAGGCAGGGATTTAAAGGGTATTTTGGGGAGTTTAGCATAAGGAATCTTTTGTAACTGCCTTGGGAAGCTTCGAGGAAAGAGGGGAATATGTAATTCAATAATTAGGTTTAAAGTTTAAGGGGCTGGTTGAACAAAAAGGAAATTGAGAAAGGGGGTAATTGCTTATTAGCAAAACTATTTCTGTTGCCCTAAAGCCTTCTATATAAGGCTGCTTTTCAGAGAATGAGAGAGAGATCAAAACAAAAGGAAATTAGAAACTACTGAGTCTGAAAAGTTTTGAAAGAACAACTAAATTTCTTGCATTGGTTCAATTCTGCCACAAATTGCATAGTTGATATGAGCGTTTGAGTCTCCATAGATCGGTTTTCATTGGGTCTGTTTCCTACTAATGTGAATAAGTTGTATTTCACTCGAATTTGCTGGTTCATTAATGTTACATTGCTGTTTAATTTGCTGTTGTTGCATACTCTTTCACTCTCTTTGTATTCTCTTGGCTTTTTCAGGTATTCCTTTGGCACTTTGGACATCACTTATGTAACGACCCGACCGGTCGTTTTGAGTACCAGCATTCCATTCAGTAGTCGAAGGCCATGAACAACTTCATTTCGGATATTATGACTTGTTCGCATGGTCAGAATTTAAATTCTGGAAGATCGGAGTTAAATTTAGATGAAAATTCTCATTTGAGAAGCTTAAAGTTGAAAGAATGAACTAGGATTGGATTTTTGAGTAAACAACCTCGGAATCAGGATCTGAAGGTTCCAGCAGGTTCGTATGATGATTTCGGACTTGGGCGTATGCCCGGTTCGGGTTCTGGATAACCCGGGAGCGTTTTGGCGCCTATTGTGGAAGTTAGCATTTTAAAAGAAATTTCATAAGTTTGGCTTGAAGAGTATTGCAGTGTTATCGATGTCTATTTGGAATTCTGAGACTGGGAGTAGCTCCGTATGGTGATTTTGGAGTTGGGAGCGCGATCAGAAGTGAATTCGGAGGTCCGCAGGTCATTTTGAAGCCATTTGGCTAAAGATAGAAATTTGAAGGTTTTGGGGAAGTTTGACCGGAGGTTGACTTTTTGATATCGAGGTCGGAATCCAATTCCGAAAGTTGGAGTAGGTCCGTAATGTAAAATACGAATTGTGTGCAAAATTTGAAGTCCATCGGACGTGATTTGATAGGTTTAAACATCGTAAATAGGAGTTGGAAAGTTTAAAGTTCATAAAGATTGAATTGGAGTGAAATTCATGATTTTCGTGTTGTTTGATGTGATTTGAGGCCTCGAGCAAGTCCGTAATGTATTTTGGGATTGGTTGGTAGGTTTGGTTGAGGTCTCGGGGGCCTCGGGGTGAGTTCGGGTGGCCAAACGGAGAGTTTTTGGACTTATGAAATTTTAGGCCTGCTGCTTCTGGTATTTTTGCTTCTGCAATTTTGGAGCCGCAGAGGCGGAACCGCAGAAGCGGCTTGGCAGACGCAGAAGCAGAAAGTGGACGTTTGGCCAGGAACCGCAGAAGCGGATTTTGTTCCGCAGAAGCAAAATCGCTTCTGCGATGGGTAGACCGCAGAAGCGGTTGATCGGGTGATTTGAGAGACCGCAGAAGCGGTTGGTCGGGTGATTTGAGAGACCGCAGAAGCAGCCTGGATGTCTGCAAATGCGGGACCGCAAAAGCGGTCCCTGGACCGCAAAAGCGAAAATAGCTAGGGTAGTGAGGTTGTTTTATGTCGAATTTTGAGTTCATTTCTCCCATTTTCATCATGGCTTGGGCGATTTTGGGGAGCTTCAAGAGAGAGTTTTCATCATCAATGAGGAGGTAAGTTATCCCTATTGCTTTCGAGTTGAATATAACAATTATATACGGATTTAAGCATGGAAATTAGAGTAAAAATTGGGGTTTTGGTTGAAAACCTAGAAATTTAATTCTTGGAATTTAGCCACGAATTTGAGCATGGAATTAGGAGTAAATTATATATTTGAGTTCCTAAGGTCATCGGTGACCTTTATCTTCGAAAAATTTCGGATTCCGGGCATGCGGGCCCGAGGGCATTTTGGTCATTTCACTAAACGGAGTTGGGAAATTGTATAATTCGAATTGTTAGCAAATATTTG
>MU782182.1:47155-58647 GCA_026770625.1 Nicotiana glauca | reverse complement strand
CTAGCAAGAATCCCAAAAAAAAAAATGAAAGAAGAAAAAGTATCCCATGAGACCCAGTTGCTCACTTGTGCTTAATATGGTATGCATTTGAACGTATAATAAGGTGTATTTGAGATTCTTGCTAGCTCTTCTCCTTGAAATATATTCTTTTTTTTAAAGATTGAATCATATTCTCAATTTGTTCACTTTGATTAAATTTATACTCCCTCCGCCCATCTTATGTGATGTTGTTTGACTGGGCGCAAATATTAAGAAAAAAAATTACTTTTGATGTATGGTCTAAAACAAGCCATATACATTCTCAATTTCTTCACTTTTATTATTTTCATATTGCTTCTGGGGAAAAAGTCTGGAATTAATTCAATGTGTGCAGGAAAATTAATGCGAAAGAGAACGGGGAAATGTCTGATGCCAATATGAAGTTCATTGAGCTATTTAAGTAGCAAAAGTTTGGATTTTATCTGTTCCGAAATATGAATGAGGCTATCAATAAGGCTCTCGCCTTTATCTTATATTATATTGAACTGGATTGGGTAAATGACTTTTTATCAAGAATATTTTTTCTGGTCACTCTGTGCTTGTCTTTTGTGAATTTGTTTGTCAGTTGTGTTCCTGAAATTAAGTTGTGCCCGTTGGTTTTTGTTTGATGACTATGTGCAAGTGGCTCAGTATTGTTTTTGTCATTGGTTGCAGACTGATGATGTACTCCCAAGTTTGGAAGATCAGGGTGTTCGTCAATTATACCCAAAAGGGCCTAATGTTGGTAAAGTTCTAGACCATCCCCTTCCCACTAGAATTGTATTAGAAATGCTGTAGTTGTTCTAACAGGTTCTGCTATTTGCTGGCTATATTTGTTTAGTAACAGTGTAACACCTCCTAGTACTTAAGTTTCTTTAATTACTAACAAGAGAAAACTTTGTGCTAGTCTTTCTTTCGTTGATATATGACATAATTAATGCTACTAGTGTTAAATCATTGATTCTGATGATAAGTTTTCTTCATTTACCTTATTCTCCATTGCTAACTGTGGCTCTGTTCCTCAGCTTTATCTGAAGGCTGAATATTCATAAGGCGCTATGCCTTCCCCATCCCCTATGTACTAAAAAAATTGGTATGCTGAAATAGGAGTGTGTAGTTCCTCCGTCAGATCGCTGTTGTTGCTGGACATTCTAGAATTGTCCAGTGTCTTTAAAATTGGTCTAACTAGTACCATAATAGAATTTTCCCCTCTTTATTTGTTTTAGATGATAATAGCAGTAAGACAAGAGAGGTTGCTCTGATGGTAAGCAACCCCCACTTCCAACCTAAAGGTTGTGAGTTCGAGTCTCCCCAAGAGCAAGGTGGGAAGTTCTTGGAAGGAAGGATGCTGGGGGTCTATTTGGAAACAGCTTCTCTACCCCAGGGTAGGGGTATAGTCTGCGTACACAGTACCCTCCCCAGACCCCACTAAGTGAGTTGTTGTTGTTGATAATAGCAGTGTAGGACACACTAATGCCTCTTATGTTTATTAAGCATTTTTTTTTTTACTTTTTGGTTTTGAGCAAATATGTGAAGCAGACTATGAAGAATATTGTGTGGATATGGTCTTTATTAAATAAAAGATGTAGATATGGTGTTTACTAACTAAATCAGATAGGGAGATATCATTTTCTTGTAACTATGTAATGTTGACTTCTTTCCTATAGTTCAAAATCGGTATATGTACTATTTAATACACCCTATAGCTTGAGGAATATCAAGCAATACATTCTCCATTTTTTTCTACTTTGTATATCTTCATTTCTCATGTGGTATCAGTCAACGACATCAGGGAGGAAAAATAGATTGTCTCTGCACATTTTCTGATGGCCGTACAAGTTGTCCGTGAGGGTCAGCCTATTTTCCGCAAGATCAGTTTTCTGGCTATCCTCACTTTAACTTTCGGCAATCTTCCAGCCAGCTCTCCTAAAGGTCAACTTGGCCACAAAACTCCTTTTTTTTTTAATGATGCTAGTGTCAGACTAATTTGTGCGCACCTCGACTATTTCACCGGGAACCTGCTACAGTCCACCGGCACTGGTACTGGTACCGGGTAACTCTTCCCACCAAGACTTAGGCAGATGACAAGAAATTACCTAGTGTTTTTTTTGCCTTCGCAGCGAAAGTTCTCATGGTTCTCCTCCCACTTCATTGACAACTAAGCTGCCTCTTGGGTGCAAGGAACTCCTCTATCAAATTTTCTAAGAAACTCTAAGTCACTTTTCGGCCAATAGAATATTCTGGAACTTTTTACAGCAAAAAAACGTTTTGGTAGCTTGTTTGGTTTTCTGCCAGAGTTTTCATTTTCTTCCGCTCTAATCACCATGTCACCTGGATTTGGAAACATTGCTTATAAGAAAGTGATCTCATGTTGTTTGAGCAAGATGTTCCACTTATTTGAATAAAAGTAAAAAAGAGTTTCTTATAAGGAGGCACGGTTTCAATTATCTACACAACTCTCATCTGCATTTGTTGTCCAAACAGGTAACCTAGACCCAATTGCCTATGTCTTTCAATCTTCCGTGCTTGACCCTTGGGTTCATTGATGCAGGAGCTTCTTATCACTTCTCTAGTAATAAATCTCTTTCCTCAACTATATTATATTCGAATTCCTTTCCAAGAGTCAGAAAGTATTAGATCCCAAACCATCTATCAAGTTTGTCCCATTATCTACATATCAGTGTATATTTTGTACACCAAAAATATGAGTGAAACAAAAAAGAACTTTTTATGCTCCAAGAAGAAGCAACAAACACTAAATGATTTCTACTCATATGCCTGAATCAGTGGATATGCTAGAGATGTTAGAGAGCATACTCCCAACAAACCACATTCGTGCCAACAAAGTAGATAATTTTAGCATTAAAACATAGTTGTCTTATATGTGTTCCATTTCTGTTGAACACCATTCTTCGATACATATAGGTCCAAAAGTTCCAATTTACATGATCGTGTTCATTATCAAACCAATTTGCATAAGAAGGTCCATTGGCCTTTAAGCTAGAAGCAAGAAAGAAATGTACGATTCTCTGAAGTTAGACATGCAATTTATAGAATACAAAAAGCAGAATACATAGACAGACACTTAAACTATCAAAAAAAGTTCACTTGAACACCTCAACCAAGTCAAATTCCACCGAAACACTTTTACTATACTTTTACTGCTCCAGTTTAACACAAAACACTGACATGGCAAAAAGATTGTAGTTCACGGCTCTTAGGCGCGTGATTGGATCTGATTTAATATTTTCCTTTTCTTTTTATATTCTTCTCCCCAAAAGTTCATCTCCACCCTCTCTCTCCTCCTCCACTATTCCCCTTCCTCCTCCACTGTCATGAAGAAAAATAAGAGGAAAACCTTCCAAATATTGTAGGAATTTCGCTTTTACATAAAAAGAGAAAATTGTTAGCCCCTCCATTTATGTTGCTCTGTTCGGTGATGAATTTGGGTAACATCAGTTTGAAATTCTTTTTACCCGGTTCTTCAAAAATTCGAAGCTTTAAGAAAAATTAAAAATTTCATATTATTGCTGACAATATCAGTTAAAGATTAAACTTGAAACTTAAAAGCTCTATTAACACCCACTCGAGTTCGAAGCTTTAAATTTCGAATTGAAGAATTTGGAGGTTGTGTTTTCATTCCCACTTGATTTGTTCTTGAATTTCATAGATGTGGGTTGGTTGATTTTGACCCAGAGATAGTTTGTGGTTATTGGAATTTCTATGGACAATTTTGTTCTTGAATTTCAATTCAGATCTGGGTTTTTATTCCACATGTTTAGGTGGTGGCTTTCTTGGGGAGAAGTGAGAAATGGGTCTGGCTATCAGTGATGGACTTTTGCAGCAGGGACATGAAAATGTCTGATAATGTGATAAATGACTTAAGCAAAAAAATTGTAAAAGAGAAAGTAAACAAGAAAATAGAAAAATTGTAAAAGAAGAAATGATTCTTCTTCTATTGTCGTTTTTTTTCTTTTGCTGACTTGTCTTTTTATTAGTGGTGTTAATTTTCATGTCAGTGGCAAGTAGCATTCACGCACTTAGCCTTGCTTAGAGTTGTCAAAATTGTGTTTAAGTGGAACAGAGGAAGTATAGTTGGAGCGCTTAAATGAAATATAGCTAAGTTGAGGTGCCCATATGAATTTTGGTGCTAAGTTAGAGGGGCCGCATATGGGTTTGGCCAATACAAAAATACCTAACTGGGAATGTAGTTCTTTCATACAGATTGCGATTGACATTTCAACATCCAATATAGAATGATAATATATATCCCAACTCACCAGAGTGTGCTTGGTATTCGATGCAGTTGGAGTTGATCATCGGAGACCACAGTTAAATTTAGGTGGTTTCTTTCATATATCCAAGCCTCGTTTGATGGAAATACCCGGTACCTGTGAGAGATAACAAGTACACATTGATTAGTCGTATCGTGCTGATGCTCCAAAAATCCTAGGTAGAAGTTTAGGCAAAGGTTCATTAGGATGAAGGACAGAATAATTTGTAAGTGTGATTTTGTAGGCGTTAAGTGGGTAATGCCTAACAGTGTTAAGAGCTTGTTGGAACAATGGCATCATCAGAAAATGGCAAACAGTAGGCAAGCAGTATGGAGGACAATTCCTTTGTGTGTTTCATGGACAATTTGGTTGGAAAGAAATAGTGTCTGTTATGAAGGGAGAAGACAACATGTTTCCAGAAGTACTATTGAAAAATGGAGCAGTACTTGGACTTTTTAGAAGAGATAGGAGATTTGTAGTTGCCATGTTAGTGGCAGATGTTGGACTGTTGTAACTCATACCATCTTGGTACCTTTGTAATAAAATCATACCTTATTAAAAAAAATGAAGGCATACTGTTGATTAGGTAAAATACAACTAGAACCCCATGCAGAATTGTAAAGGAACATTATAATGGAGTAATAAGGTGCGGGTGGTCCTACCTAGGTGATCGTTTTGTACACAATTGACTACCTTATTTTGTTGTGGAGCAGGAGGATCGATAGATTGATGGAGTATTTTCTGAAAAGACATGAATCTTCTGAAATGGCTCGTGAAATACTCTCTGGCAATTGTCACTCTGTAGGGTGCGATTATGGACTCCAACTTTGATATTAGTTTTGACACAGAATTATTTAAATATAGGAAATAGCTAGGAACGACTTTTCATTAATAATACTCAAAAGTTGCGATTATAATTATACATAAAGGTGATAAAATAATAGAAGTCGAAACTATTATTAACCCGACTTGATTATTCTAATATATCGTGTAAATAAAGGGAATGTTATTCTATTATTGGTTAGTTTTGGTAAAGAAGAATGTTTTGATCCCTTAAATTGGCACAGCTCACATTTTATTCATGACATGGAGGAAAAATCAGGAATTACATGTTGAAGCTTTGAGAGATAGGGATGACCAAGATACTTATGGATAAGAAGAGGAGACTGACCGTTGGTACATTTCATAGAAGATGAGGCACAAAAGAGATAATAAAGGGTCCGTGGCTCATGTCCTTTGCCATCCTCTATCTAAAACAGGAACAGATTGATTACTTAAACGTTTTAGAATATTCAACGGAACTGAGTAAGTTTCCTGATAGATGTAAGGTCTAATGGCAATCTAGAAACATATAGGAGGTGTTAAGAGTTAAAGATAGAATAATGGGAATTTGATCAACTCATTTGGCCATAGTTTTGGTGTGATTGGTCGGGGTAACTGGTCTTGATAGGTTTGGAAAAATATGTTAAATTATATATATCTGATGCTTCTAAATTCAGAATCCAGGACACAATAGATGAAGAGTGATTGACGTATGTAACTAATGATTGGTTTATGTGAGTGAGATGGTTGACGAGAACTTAGTTGTGTTAAACTTCAAAAGCTAAATTAGAAACCAAAATTAGCTTCTCTGTTGAACGAGATTTCTGACTTTTGTTCACATTGCCATTTTTATTAGAAAAGTAGAACCTGATCAGGACATTGAA
Organism: Nicotiana glauca; assembly: GCA_026770625.1. Taxonomy (NCBI): domain Eukaryota; kingdom Viridiplantae; phylum Streptophyta; class Magnoliopsida; order Solanales; family Solanaceae; genus Nicotiana; species Nicotiana glauca. The sequence continues at coordinate 52,649 of MU782182.1, read as the reverse complement.
AAACTCAAGGAATGATTTTTTCTTTCATGATGAGTTGACGTGGTGTTGACTGGGCTGGATTGATAACTTGGGATTAACCAGACTATCAATGTGGCACTTGACTGCTTGCCATGCTAGTAAGTGAACTTAACGTAGAGCTGATGTGGCACACTGACAGGATCCACGCGCCAAGTGGCAAATTTCTATATCCGCATTGCTCTAGTTGGTAGATTCGCTTTGATGACAGATTCACACAAGTATTGAGGTATGGAACGGTGAGTTGATGACTGTACTATCTTCACTATAAATGTTGGCCTAACTTTTGTGGTACCTGTACCATGTGAAACAAGGGAAGAAAGGAGAGGAGTCTTACGTTGAGTAAATAACAATGTACAAGAAAAACTCCATGCGCAAGAGTTTTTTGACATCTAATTCAAATATTTGAGTAAATATTCTGGTTTTACATACAAAGTGTATGTAGGATATTTGTTGATAACTATAATTTATAATCCTATGAATTTATCTAATATTTTAACCCTGTCCGGCGACATCGACTCGCCCTTGTCCTGAGCATATCTATTTTTTGTCAATCTCAAGGGTTCGTGGTGAGTTCAGATCCATCTCCTGTAATATCTAAACCCAGTAGCCAAACCAGCTGTCATCAACCAAAATGTTCTTGGTACTTTGCTACCTTCATCGTCCAACACATTGATACCCAGGCCAACATCATTAAAGCCACCGCGATATCACCTATTCATCAAGGACCCCATATATGGCAAATGTATATTCCTACAATTTTCACTACCTGCATTTTCTCTCTTCTAATAATAAAGTAAAGAATGAGCACCAGTCAAGCAACCAAAAAGCCTCCCAAAATCGTCAATTACCTTCATGGCTTCATCCAAATTATCTTTGCTTCTCCTTTTGACAAAAGTTTGAACAGAATTGGGACTTCGGCGAGGGTAGAAAAGTTGACTAGTGGCATCATTCTTCATGTCCTTGTCTCCCAATATTTCACCATTTTCAGTGGCCCAATCTTCGACTGAGAGTACTGAAGGATCAGTTCAAAAGCAGAGTCCATTTTTAGTTTTTATTGGTGAGACCAACAGGATCATTTCTCTTCAAATCTTCCTTTTTTGGCCCTCCATTTGGACAGCTCTGGTTGCCCGGCATCTGTTTTATAAGAATTCACTGCCTTCTCTGTCCTCTTACAGATATTTTCGGCAAGTGCTAGGTGCGTGAAAGGAGCCAATCACATTTAATATCATACTCTAGGCTTAAGCTAGTATGTGATCAATAAATCTCACCACTGATTGAATTGATTCAGGAGTCAGGACAGAGTTGGACAGAGAGTTGCCTCACTATTGAAATAGAAGAGCTTTCTCGGTGTCTCCTCAGCTAAAAGAACGATTGATATGAATGAATCTTTTATTAGACCCAGCTTTCTTCATCAAAAAAACAAAGATCGCATATTTTTTTTTTGGATCTTTTACTATTAGGCACATCTTTTTGTGTCTCGTGATATATCGTCCTGAATTTTAGATACGGAGTCTGCTTGAAGAATTGCACTCATTTATTTCCTGCTTCGTAAGTTCCAAGTAAAGTTTCTCTATAAGGTTAAACTACATTGTTATCATTGCTGTTCTCTTTGCCTGAGCTTGTGACTTGAATGAAGAATAGGGAAATCTGATGAGAACTTCATATCCTCAAGAAACTGCTTCTCAATTTTGGGGCGGGGATCTAGGATGTTGCACATTGCATTAGTTACAAGGTAGGTGTCATTTAGGTCACGCAACTCTTAGACAAAAGATATTCAGCTTTCGGAGCACCTACGGATTGCAAAAGTTATGTTACAGAATCTGTTCTCTAGTTGAAAGGATGTACCATGATGTCCCCTATCATTGGATGATGCTACATATGGGATGTTGTCAGAGATAAAATTTAGATACTATTTGTCATTTGTCAGAAAAGTAATCTTTCTGATTTTGCTGATTCATGTTACAGATTTCAAGAAAGAACTAAGAGCACTTAACAGAGAATTGCAGCTACATATATTGGAGCTTGCTGATGTTCTTGTGGAGCGCCCTTCACAATATGCCCGAAGAGTGGAAGAGATATCTCTTATATTCAAGAATTTGCACCACCTACTCAATTCTTTGCGTCCTCACCAGGTGAACATTGGTGAATCGAAGTTTCCAAATATTCCCTGGTTTTAGCATGGATGGAAGATATATCTATAGTTATCATTTACCTTCGTTCTTTCTTTTATAGGCTCGAGCTACACTTATCCATATTCTAGAACTTCAAATACAACGACGTAAACAAGCAGTAGAGGATATCAAGCGGTATGATGTGTTTTTATGCTCTTTTTATCATATATTTTAGCTTCTTTCTTCATTAGATTTTGATTAGAACTAGGGCGTTTGTTAGATGAGAAGTGTCTACCTAGTTGTGCTTCAACAAACAGGTATTGTAAGTGAAAGAAACGATTTAAGCCGCTTCTGTCACTTATCAGTTTTTTTTTTTTTTGGAGAATGGAACACTTTCAGTTATGATTATATATGTCATTATTGTATCACTATCTATCAAAAAGAAAAGAAATATGTATTTGCTGTTTACACTAATAATGTAAATAAATTTCACAGGTCCTTGGAGTCGGTGCAGACTGTTCAGTTCTTTTTCATTTTTGTTTTGACTTTGCTTTATCTTGTTCTTTTTCTTTAGTCCATTTATTCAAATAATACCAAGAGAAAGATGGATTAATGGTTGTAATTAACTGCGACAAAATTCTATCAAATGATATGTTTTTAAATTTCATGAAATTTTTGGGGAATGTCGAGCGTTATATGTGGTGTGCCCCACATTTATATGTGTGGCAAGCTAGAGGGGACGGTATTGGAAAGCTGTTGAAGGCAAAGAGAAATCAGGCATACAATTTCGTGGAGCTAGGTTCTAATTCTTTATTTTACTATTCAGTAGACAATACCCCTACTTGTACATATGATTGGGCGGAAGGAGTTCTTTTTCTTTTTTTTAAAGATGAAGTAAGGTGTTTCATTAAAAGAGGCATCAAGAAGATGCAAAGTTACAAAAAAAAAAAAAAAACCAAAGCACTAGAGCACAAAAATACTATGTAGTTTGTTAGCCACTTTACATTGTGTCAGTCAAAAAATCAGGGAACTAACAAAGTCAAAACATGGTCAAAGCTAATTACAGGAGTTAGCCTTTTGTCCAACAAAAAAGGTTAAGCAAACAGCTAGTTTTAAGAGAGTGAATTGGAGTTGAGATCCTATCAAAACATCTATGGTTCCTCTCATTCCACAGGCACCAGAAAATAACTGCAGGGATCATCACCAAGATCTTCTTGATGGTCTTGTAAGCTCTCCATAGGCTCCAGCTTGTATATGCTTCACTTATATGCTGTGGCACGACCCACTAGATACAAAAGATGGAATAGAACATATTCCATAATTCCTTGGCCACTCTACAATGGAAGAATAGGTGGCTGACTGTCTCAAAACTGCTTTGAGACATATAGCATCTGTTAACCAATTGAAAACCCCTTCTGTTGTTGAGGTTGTCTTGTGTTAAATGGGCTTCCTTAAGAGCAATCCAGCTGAAGCACATGACCTTGGTAGTTAGTTTGGTCTTCCAGATTAGAATTCCAAAGCCAGGAATCCAATTATTTGATTCTGAGAACATAATAGCTGGTAAAAATGCTGTTGTGTCCCCAAATCATTCTGTTAGCCTTGGTTTCATCAATGGTGCACCTCACCATACTTGCTAGCAGTTCTAACACACTATCTATTTCCCAATCCTGAACATATCTTCTGAATAAAACACCCCAGCTGTTCCCAACATCTGTTTTGAGCTAGAGGAATTCTTATCTTGAGCAATCTGAAACAAATTTGGGTATTCCTCGATGAGTGGAGTATTGTATTAACCATTTATCCTTCCAAAAACTAATGTTTAAACCATTCCCTGCTTTGAAAGATACCTGACCAAAGAATCCATTTCCCAGCTTGCTGATGTTTTGCCAAGGACCAACCCCATGAGATGGAGTAGATTTTTTTGTTCTCCAGTTGTCCCTTCTACCGTGTTTAGCAGAGCAATTACTTCTACCGTATTTAGCAGAACAATTACTTCCTTCCAAAGGCTCGTCTCATCTGTACCAAACCTCCATAGCCATTTCATGAGCAGATTTTGTTGTGTAAGGCCAAGTCTCTAATACCCAGTCCGCGATTGCTTTTTGATTGTGTGACTTTGGACCATTTGATAAGATGGTATTTGTGAGATCTGCTGTTCCCTTCCCAAAGGAAGTTCCTCCAGATCTTGTGTAGCTGCTTAAGTACCTTGCTAGGAAAGGGAACAGTGAAGGAACTCTTTCATACATAGTTTTCTGTATACCTCAGGTATACTAGGCAGTTTTTGGCAAGTAAAATACTTTTACTAGTGGGTAATTAAAAGAAGTGCGGCTCACTTTACTGTATCTCTTTGGTAAGAGGCATAAAATCCCAGCCAGTAGAGAATGTTGACATTGAATTTGGATACCTCCTCAGATCGGTGGGCCCTTTGTGATATCCCTTTTTAACTGTTACACCACTTGAGTCTGTTGTTAATAGATTAAAATCTCCTATTTCTCACTTACAGTTAAAATCATCCTTGTATGGTTTTATCTTTTTTTGGGGGAGGCGACCAGCTTCAACAGCTAGTCTTGCCCTGCTAATCATCCTTGTGGGGTTTGGATGTCTAACTCAACCTTTAGATGCTTGAAGCTCCTTTGAGTTTTTGACTTATTTACGTCTATCATCAGCACAGATGGTTTCTGCCCCTGCTAAAGTACTTCTATTGGAGACAAATATGTTGCACCTTACGCTTTTGCTTCTTTATTCTGTGAAAATCTCCTATAAGTTTTGGTGTGAAAAATACCAAGCGTATTTCTAGATTATTCAATTCAATTAATGCAGCAATATCATGGTATTGCGCTGTGATTATGTATCTGTTGGCCTGTATATGGGCATAAATTTTCTCTATCTTGTCTTTTTCTTCTTTGATAATATGGCACTTAAGTCGTGATGTTGATTTTCTATTTGCTTTTATAGGAGAAGGGAAGAAGCTCAGAAGCTTTTAAAAGAGGCACTTGGTACCCTCGAGGGACACGCACACAGCTGACACAATAGAGTTGACAAATTTCTGGGCAATTAGAGTTTCCAGGATGCTTTGAAAGCCTGTGTGTTTCTTGTACATTGGCAAAAGTAGAAAATGTTGCATTAGGATTCAATGCTAGTGTAGCTATCTGGTCATATTCGGGTTGATAGTGGCATAGATTGCTGACACTCCATTATCAAGCATTGTTGGAGACTGATTTCTCCAAGAAAAAAAGATGTTCTTGTTAGAGACTGGAGAAAGCAACAAATTTTATGTTGATATGTTCCTTCCTCCTATTCCCTGTCTGGGCAGTCAAATTTTCATATTTGAGTTTCCCAATGGGGAACCCCCCCCCCCCTTCCCCCCC
>MU782182.1:24555-42630 GCA_026770625.1 Nicotiana glauca | reverse complement strand
GCTCGAGGGGACTGTTTCAAACCATATAGTGACCTGCGCAATCTGCATACACAACCACTAAACTCCCCCTGAGCAATAAAACCAGGTGGTTGCTCCATATAAACTTCCTCGTCAAGATCACTGTGGAGAAAAGCATTCTTAATATCTAACTGATAAAGAGGCCAATGACGTACAGAAGCCATGGACAAAAAAAGACGAACAAATGCTACTTTAGCCACGGGAGAGAAAGTATCACTATAAACAAGCCCAAAAATCTGAGTATATCCTTTTGCAACAAGACGATCCTTAAGCCGATCAACCTGGCCATCCGGGCCGACTTTGACTGTATAAACCCAATGACAACCAACCGTAGACTTACCTACAGGAAGAGGAACAAGCTCCCAAGTGCCACTCGCATGTAAAGCAGAAATCTCGTCAATCATAGCATGTCGCCATCCAGGATGAGATAGTGCCTCACCTGTAGACTTAGGAATAGAAACAGTGGACAAAGAAGATATAAAAGCATAATGAGGTGACGACAAACGATGATAACTTAGACCAACATAGTGGGGATTAGGATTAAGTGTGGACCGTACACCTTTGCGGAGTGCAATTGGTTGACTAAGAGGAGACAAGTCCGTAGTAGGTGCAGAATCTGATGCGGGACGTGAATCACCTGGGCTTGATACTGGATGTGGACGGCGATGATAAGTCAAGAGTGGCAGAGCTGCAGAAGGTTGAACTGGATTATGTGGAGGAATTGGACCTATAGGTGGTGGAACTGGAGCTATAAATGGTGGAACGGGAGCTATAGGTGGTGGAGCTGGGGTGTTCGAGGAAGATGGATGGGAAATAGTGACTGAATCTCCAAAAGAAGAGACTGGTAGTACCTCAGAAATATCTAAGTGATTACCTGGACCTGTGAAGTATGATTGGGTTTCAAAAAAAAGGTAACATCAGCGGACATAAGGCACCGCTGGAGGTCAGGAGAATAGCATCGATACCCTTTTTGCGTTCTCGAGAAACTAAGAAATACACACTTAAGAGCACGGGGAGCTAACTTATCTGTTCCTGGAGTAAGGTTATGGACAAAAAAAGTGCTTCCAAAGACACGGGGTGGAAGAGAGAACAAAGGTAAGTGGGGAAACATAACAGAGAATGGAACTTGGTTCTGGATAGCTGAAGATGGCATACGATTAATAAGATAGCAAGATGTAAGAACTGCATCCTCCCAAAAACGCAACGGAGCATGAGATTGTATGAGAAGGGTACGAGCAGTTTCAATAAGATGTCTATTCTTTCTTTCAGCTACTCCATTTTGTTTAGATGTGTACGGACAAGATGTTTGATGAATAATCCCATGAGATTTCATAAACTGCTAAAATGGGAAAGACAAATACTCTTGGGCATTATCACTACGAAATGTGCGAATAGAAACCCCAAATTGATTTTGATTTTCAGCGTGAAAGGTCTGGAAAATAGAAAACAACTCACATCGATTTTTTATCAAAAATATCCAGGTGCACCTAGAATAGTCATCAATGAAACTAACAAAGTAGCGAAATCCTAAGGTAGAACTGACCCGACTAGGACCCCAAACATCTGAATGGACTAAAGTAAAAGGTGACTCTGCTCGATTATCAATACGTCGAGGAAAATGAGAGCGAGTATGCTTACCGAGCTGGAAATACTCACACTCTAGAGCTGACAAGTGAAATAAACCAGGTACTATTTTCTGAAGTTTTGACAAACTAGGATGTCCCAACCGTTTATGTAATAAATCTGGTGAATCAGTAACATGACAAGTTGTTGAAGGAAGACAAGATGTGAGTCCATGTGATTTAGCAAGGATAAGGTAATAAAGTCCATTTGATTCACGCCCGGTACCAATGATCCGCCCTGTACTGCGTTCCTGTATAAAAACATGGTCATCAATAAATAAAACGGCACATTTAAGTGATTTGGCTAGGCGACTAATAGCTATGAGATTAAAAGGACTATTAGGGACATAAAGAACGGAATCTAAAGGTAAGGAAGGAATTGGGTTTTCTTGACCTATTGCAGTTGCCATGGTTTGAGACCCATTGGCCATTGAGAATACGAAATAGTAGTGAAAAGAGATTTGTTACCAGAAATATGATCCGATGCACCTGAATCAATGACCCAAGACTCGGAGGATGAAGATTGAGAGACACAAGTCACGCTATTACCTGTTTGAACAATGGAAGCTATCTCAGAAGATGTTTGCTTACCTGCTTTGTACTGAAGAAACTCAAAATAATCCGCTAAAGAAACCATCCGACTATTCGAAGTATCGGTTCCCATGTTGCTATAATTAATAGTAGGAGGGTTAACTTGAAATAGTGAAAAATTAGTAACTCCTTTGGGGAAACTGAAGAAATCACTGAGAAAACACTGTTTACAGCAGGAAAACAGAACACTGTTCTGTGCCGGAAAACACTGTTCACACCAGAAATACTATAGCTCTAGGAATATCACTGTAGCAGCCGAAAAAAAATTCAAAGTGCTCGGAATGAAATAAAATCAGTAGGGGTAGGATCGGAATTACCAGACGACCCAACCGTTCTGAAGAAACTTTTTCAAAAAATGGCCGGAAGTCCACTTTTGAAATCACTGTTCACGCCGGAAAAATATAAAAGTGGTCGAAATTTGGTGTAACCTGGATGGGTATACTCGGAATTGCAAGAGGAACAATCTGTCCTGAAGAGTCGTTACCAAAAAAAGGCCGGAAGGTGGCCCACGCGACGTCGGAACTTCGCCGGAAATTTTTCTTCCGGTGGCGAGTGGCGGCACGTGGAGGGTATTCTCACAGAGATTTTTTTTTTATGGGCTGGTCGGCGGAACCCGATCTACTTCGTAGTGGTGTTGGTTTTTTTTTGCACAACACTGACGAAAAGTGGGTTGCCGGAAAAAGACTTCCGGTCAACTGATTTTCCTTCCCGGAGTCGCTGGAATTGATGGACAACGATAAATCTCTCACGATTGCTCTGATACCATGTAAGAAGGCACGGGAGAAAATATAATATATATTGATATTGTTTGTTCAATACAATACAATACAAGAGGTCCTTATTTATAGCTATACTATACAAGGACATACTACTCTTATTCCAATGTGGGACAAAACTACATTATGTACATATCTAACAAAAAGAACTGCTTCTCATCTCTAAATTTTCTTAATTATTGCTCATAAATGTTCCCTTTCAACTTCACATTGCAAGCTGCATGTGAAATTTTATTACTATATGTTACTAGAAGTTTTTTTTTTTTTGTATGTTAATTTTATCTTATGATTTGTGATGTCTCTCTAAACTCTTCCAAGGTTCTATATCACCATTTTGAATCTCCCATGACCATAATTAGCATCTTTTTCCGACCGTAATTTCTTCGTTTTCTATTTTCTTTTCTAATTTGTCGTTATCAAAATCACATGGAAGATGCCTTATTCATTGAGAACCATTTTTTTAAAGGAAAAATGGTCATATAGCTTTTGAAGGATATTTGTAAATTAACTTTGACTTAGTTGGTTCCTACTTTTAATATATACTAATCTTAGTGTACGTGCGTTGCACGTGTATATAACATCATTAAACTAAAACTTTCATATAAGAAAAAAAAATAATTATGCAAAATAGAGAATAACGTTAAAATAACAGTCGTTTAGGTGACAAAACTAAGTGTGATACATAGACGCAGTAATTGAATATTTTTAGAACTTGCAAAAATAAACTGATCAGTTAAGTTAGTTATATATTATATTAATTACATGTATTTTATTTTATGAGATAATAATATTTTAGTATTTTATAGAATCTAGCCCAATTTCTCTTTCATGAACGATGTTGTCGGCCCTAAAAAATTTAAATTATTTATTTAATACTGAAAGAAAATGATGACTCTTTATCATTTAATCATCTTGATGCGTATTAACTACAATAATAATCACTTACTAAGTAAAATATTTAATCAAAGGAACTAATAAAAAAGTCCTTTAAACCAATCAACATATTTAAATATAATCAATGATTTAGAGTTGTAAATGGAACCAGAAACTCAAAAGAGTAAATTTACAGAAAATAAAAAATACAAATGAAGAACTTATAAATTCAATGAGTCGTATATAATCAAACAACGTATAGACATATAACGCAAAGATTAATAGCAAAAAATCGAAAAGAAAATATAAATCAAATAGTTAATTTTAAACATTAGTTTGAACAGTAAAAATAGATTTATAGCTAAGAGCACAAAATGTAGTTCGACTTCATTAGGTCCTGCACTAAATTTAGTGCAATGCAATTTGTCATTAGTGGAAGGATGATTCAAACTTTCTTCAGAATTGTTGAACGCAACCTTTATGTTTAATGCAGACAATACAAAAGCGCACACTCTAGCCTAACTTGCAATAACCATTGGTTTTGAGCCTACAAGTTTGATATGAAAATAAATTATAATTTATAGTCTTATGGTAATAATGAAAGGACAAAAATTATCCAATGAATCATTAAATTTTAAATGATTTCAAACTCCTTTATTAGGAAAAAGTATTAAAATATTTTATTTTATAATTTTCTTTAATATAAATTTATGAATGTGAGATCTATCAAGAAATGAGCGGGAGAGAATTCTTGCATTGACAAAGAAGGAAAACTTAAGTTATCTCCATGAATAGTCATGCTTGAACAATTTCTATTCTTGGCCTAAATTTAATTTTTTTCTCACATGATCTGTTTTTACAAGTGGTACTAAAATTTAAGCTTGAATATTTTAAAAAGAAAATTAAGCTTGAATATTAAATTTATACAAACAAAATCTAAAAAGCTTAATGAAGAAAGACAAAACCTCAAATTTGAAGGAATTAAAAAAAATCCTAAAAACAAGGACGTGTTGGACAACATACTAAGGGGACTTATATTAATAAATACTAAAAACAAAGATTTCGAAACCATATTGGATGCTTCTAATATTCATTCACAATGTTGTTGTGTCTCTTAACTAACCAAAAAGAAAAGAATTATGAAAAAAAGATGTAAGAAATTATAGTCATGTTATATAATATAATTAATGAAGAATTTATGTAAAGTAGAATTTTAATAAAATTTAAGTTCTAGATATTAAGTTTCATGCATAAACGCATACTCCTAAACTTGATGTAAAAGTTCTAGAGATTTTACCATACAAAAAAATCCTAACCTAAACCAAGGTGGATTGTACCTCACATAATTATAGAATTAGTAATTTTTTTCTTACGAGGAATTAATTGATCGGTTAATTTCTTTAAAAAAAAAATTTCTAAACCTAAAAAGAGGTCAAAGCACTCAAAGTTTTTATAACTTATAACAAATTAAAAAAAAACCCTACACCTAAAAGGAATTGAAAGTACTCAAAACTTTTACCTAAATTACTTTATTCTTTAAAGAGGTAATCGTTGAATGTATGACAAACAAAAGGACACCCAAAATGTAAAAGTGGTAAACTGTTATAAAATAAAGACTGTAATATAAAGACAAGTATAGAGAGAAACTGATATATTATTCGAATTCAAACTGATGTACATAATGAACTGATATCTCTTCTATTTATATTTTATAGAAGAAAGGAAATTGCTGTGTAAGTTGCTGAAAGCTGCTACAAGCTGCTACTGTACCAGATATGGATAATCTTATACTGAGAGTAATGTTTATCCATAACCGGGTACTGAAAGGATAAGCTCATTATACCTGATACGGATAATCTTCTACCGGGCTAATGTTTATCCATAACCGGGTATCGAAAGTATAAGCTTATTATATCTGATATAGATAATCTTCTATCGGGGGTAATATTTATCCATAACCGGGTACCGACGTGATAAACTTCTTCAGGAGGCTTATTTCCAATAGAGTACTCAATAGATAAACATATTAACGGCGGAGTCACATATGGATAAGCTTCTCCAGGAAGCTTATTTACAATGGAGTACTAAATGAATACCCATAATATAATATATTTATAACACTCCCTCTTGGATGTTCATTAAAAGATAATGCGCCTCATTAAAACCTTACTAGGAAAAATCCCGTGGGAAAAAATTCTAGTGAAGGAAAAAGAGTACACATAGTTAGTAATATGCATTGCTAGGTGCCCATTAAAAATCTTATAAGGAAAACCCTGTGGGAAAAAACCTTAGTAATTAAAAAAGAGTGTATTGCATATTTTACTCCCCTGATGAAAACCTTATTTTAAATATTAAGTCTCTGCATTCTAATCTTGTAGCTGCATAATCAATACGATCTGCACCACCTTTGTTAGCATTAGCAAGATACATAAGTGCAAAGCAATTGCACTGAGATATAGTATTTCAGGACCAAGGAGTTCCTCATCTTCTTCTGGAGGTCGAAATGGATCCTTATTCACTTCAAGTGATCGAACACCCGTTGATGTACTTAATGGGTGCGCTTTTTCCATGTAAAAGCGTTTAAAGACCCTTTTTGTATATGCAAACTGATGGATAAAGATCTCGTCTGCTAAATATTTAATTTGCAGACCAAGATAAATTTTGGATCTTTCATCTCAAATTCTTTCTTAAGATATTCAATTGCCTTTGGAGCTCTTCTGGAGTTCCAACAAGATTTATGTCATCAACGTAAACAGCAAGTGTAACAAATTCTGATGACATTTTCTTTATAAAAATACATGGACAAATAACATCATTTATGTAACTTTCTTTCAGCAAATATTCACTGAGGCGATTATATCACATGCGCCCAGATTGATTTAAACCGTACAAAGATCTTTATAATCTTATCGAGTACATCTCTCGAGACTTTGAACTATATGCTTCAGGCATTTTAAATCCTTCAGGGATCTTTATAGAGATTTAATCAAATGAGTCATATAGGTTATGACTCGCATTTAAATGGCATGACATCTTGAGGTGTTTGGACTACTGGTCCGATCCTTACAATATTGTACAGTATTATGTACTATATTGTATCAAATATATCGCTGACGATCATTTTGTATCGGTTCGCAAGCGACATAACTTGTTGAGATCTCATCACTTTCTTTATATTCAGGTACCTGAACTTCTTCCGGTGTTTCATGAAATTTTATGTAGTGAGCTCTTCTAGAGCTTATTTCCTCCTTATTATGATTATTTTGATCATTTACTCCTATCCTTTTCAAGGATTGTTACCTTTGGAATCGATTGGTCTACCACGTTTCATGCGTATAGTAAACTCTATCCTTCAGGGACTTTGATTTTAATAGGAGCATTTACAGCTGAAATATGATATTTAATTTTGGATCAGCAAATGCTTCTGGCATTTTACTTGAATTATCTTCTAAGTGAGGATTATATTAATGATAATTTGATTCATATAGCATATTTTTTAGCTGCTTATTCCATCCCTCAAATGCTAGAAAAACTAACATATACCCCCAATCTTCTTTGGGAAACATATCTTTGTGCATTGTAGTAGAGAAATTCATCATATACCACACATCAAAAGATTGTAAAAATATTTGGTTTCTAATCTTAAACCAATTGTGAGGGGAGAACTTATCATATATTGTTGGTATGATACATACAGGCGCTGCTGTATGTAATTTAGAATATCTTAGATCAACATATGAATCTTTGTTCTCATAAGTAATAGTTTAGCCATTAGTAGGAGGTATTCATTCCTAAACCAGCTTGGATATAAACCAGCATTATCACGATGAACTGTCTTGATTTCATAATATGAAAGTTATGCTCTTAATTGAGAAAAGCAACATACATGTAACCATCTTATATATGCATCTATAAGTGGTTCACATGACAGGTGAATGAGCCTATAATCACCTTTTATATATTTCAGAATTAGGGGTCTTAATCCCAACTTTAGCTGGTAGAATCAAGTTATTATGAGAACAAGCAACACAGGAGAATTCTTTAATAATCTTCTAGTTCTTCAGTATATGCTTATCTGAATTCTCAAATAGCTCATTTAAAAATGGAAAATGAAAACTTCAAGTTTACATGGAACGTGCTATCTCTTAGTAAACTTCTGGTTTACTATGACATAAACTTTTGCATTAGTAAACTTCTAGTTTACTGTGACTACTTTTGTATAAGTAAATTTCTGATTTACTATAGCTGCTTTTGCATTAGTAAACTTTTGATTTACTGTGATACATGATATATTATAAATTGAAGAATAAGGCGGGTAACTTCTCACATGCATATTTACACCCTATGATTGTGGAAACATGAAGATTTTCAATCTTTCAATCATTTGTAATCTCAGTATGATTGTCATTTGTATTAGTAAACTTCAAGTTTACTGCAACATATGTTTTGACCATCATATGAATGACATATTTATATATAAGCTCTTCAAGAGCCTTCATTCATTATCCACAATCTTATATTTATCGAACACTACTAGTGTATATGTCTTCTCGACAAACAATTAGCTCTTCAGGAGTTTTTGATAAATTTTGTACTACCAAATATCGCTTAGACACTTCACCAATTTTGTGACAAATGTCTCCTTTAGGGAGAAACGGCATTAACCTCTGAATATTTTATATCAAAGCAGTAACCACATAGTCATTACATCCTTTAGGGATAGATACACAAGTTGTTATTTCCTTCGGGGAACTCGATAACTAACCATAACATATTAATATGGTTGTTTGTAGTAGAAAGAATTCTACAAGAATACTTTTGCCTTGGAATGATATTTAATAAAATTATCCAAGATATTTTACGTACAACGGGTACGTGCGACAACGATCTTTATGCAACAAAAACAAGATTTATATCATTTGTTATTCTACCTCTTCAGGAGGTGAGTTGTGGTATTTTTTAATTCACTCCAGGGAATGAAAATGTGCTTCAAAAATAACTTTGAATAGCTTATTATTTTGTTTAAGCACAGAAAGACACAGTTTCATAATATTTTCCTGCTTCAGGAGAAAATTTCAATTGTGTTACTAATTCAGGAGCAAATTTAAAAATACAAAATATTGAGTATATATTCCCTCAATCATATTACCTCTTCTGGAGGTGAATCGTAATAAATTTACATCAATAGCGTGCTCATATTTACGAGCTTTATTAATATTGTCACATTCACTTCATGAATGGATTAATATCTATCAAAAGTTCTCATCCTTCAGGGAATGGAACATAATTATCTGAACGTACATTAATCACATCAAATCGTGTGATGCTTCAACCTCTTTTAAGATAATGCTACTTCAGGAGCAAATCGAGGCATGCAACTAATATAGAGAATATTTCTGTAGCTTATCTTCAATTGTAACCATAGAAAGCCTAAATTATCACTTCCGGTGGTTATAGGCATATACTACTTCTGGTAGTTAACAAAATTTAGTTACAATGAGATATACGAAACATAATTACTTTTGATGGTTGTATATTTCTTGCAAACTCTGCAGGAGTTTAAGTGAATCTGTTATTGTTATCCACATGACAATTCAAATACGCTTCATTAGACAAGTAATGATATAATATAAAAGGACATGGCTGCCAAAGCATAAATAAAACCTGAAAAATTAATTAGAGAAAAACCCTATAAACCTGGGTACGCTAGCGAGGGACCAACGCCTCCAAAACACCCCGAAAATGGTTCCATAGCATACCACCCCGCAAGTAATGACTGAGCAAAACCCTCTAAACTGTAACATATCACGAATAACAGAAATGGCTCGGTACAGAACAACTATAAAAAAAACTCCAGTAAAAGCAAAGTTAAGCAAACTGAGACTCACCCAGGAAATGCACAATATTCTCCAATGAAGCGAAATTAAGCAAACTGGGACTCACCTAGAAAACACACAGTATTCTCCAATGAAAGCAAAATTAAGCAAACCGGGACACACCAGGGGAACGCCCTGTATTCTCCAGTAAAAACAAAGCCGAACACATCGAGGCTCACCACTACGCACGTATAAATAGTACAGCGATACGTAAAGTTCTCCAAAAATATACATATGACAATGATACGACGGGTTAGAATTTCGACCTTGCTCAAAATAACACCCCTACGGCCAATGGCCATCGCCAAAAGAAAGTTTCGACCTCGCTCGAATTACAACAGGTTATAATTTCGACCTCTCGAAATAACACCCCTACGGCCAACGACCATCGCCAAAAGAAAGGTTCGACCTCGTTCGAATTACAACGGGTTTTAATTTTGACCTTGCTCGAAATAACACCCCTACGGCCAACGACCATCGCCAAAAGAAACGTTTGACCTCGCTCGAATCACAACGGTTTATAATTTCGACCTTGCTCTAAATAACACCCCTACAGCTAACGGCCATTTCTATAAGAAAAGTTTGACTTCGCTCGAATTACAATGGGTTATAATTCTAACCTTGCTCGAAATAACACGTTTACGGCCACCAGCCACCGTCAAATAAAAGAAGAGTTCGAACTCGTTCAAATAAGTCAGAAATTAACTTCACCCAAAATGACGATTCCATGTTTGAACTCGTTCAAGTATGTCAGAAACTGACTTTGCCCAAAACGACGACTTATAAGTTAGAGCTTGACCTCGCCCTAAGTGGCAAATCTCAATTCGACCCCTTGGCAATCTCACCCGAACCGACGAGCCAGAAGTTAATCCCGCCCGAATTGGCAAAATTAAATGACTTCATTCGAAATTATACAATGGGATCCTACCCAATCAGCACAAGACCGGCTTCCCAATTGAAAAGGTTAGGGGCTCCTCACAAAGGAAGACTGACAAAGAAACTCAGATATGGACCAAGTTCATCCAAGTAAAACACATATATGGTCAGACTCAAGCATGTGAGATGCACGTGAAGGAGATAAACCTAACTTAACGGAAGTGATATCTCCTGATCCTGATCGAAAAGGTTGCATATTGGATAAGGAGAGAGACACATTGTCACACCTCCTTTTTCACCCCGGAAAGGTATAAAGGAGTTTTTCCAATCAAAGGACAATCGAAACGGGATTTATCATTAAGATTCAGAGTCGCTACTTGGGAAATTTATGGTGTCCCAAGTCACTGGTTGAACCCGAATCAAGGAACAGTTGACTCTGTTTAACAGTCCACGAACCAGAAATCCCAGTAAGGAATTTTTTTAACTCGAGAGAAGGTGTTAGGGATTCTCGTGTTCCGTGGTTCTAGCACGGTCGCTCAACTGTCATATTCGGCTAAATTATCTGATTTTAATACAGTTTGAACCTATGTACAATTTTAAATTATTTACCGCTTTTAACTAATTTTTAAAGAATGTTGAACGTCATATAAAATATGTCTTTGGACCGCATCACATGTAATGCACCCGCGATCCGAAACATCTTTTATTCGACGTTTTGAGATTTGGATTTGGGTTACATGAAATGCACACCCGAATTTAGGAAGATAGATTATTAAAGCACGCGCCTAAAAGCAACTAACACATTGTTAACTTTGCGAGGGCCATGAAAATTCGTTAAATGGCGCGTCTCGAAGTCTAGGGATCAATTCAAATTAAAGAAATGCGAGGGTCATGCAACCATCATTTTTTTTGTTTGGCACGGAACGCCCCAATTTATTTTTAACTAAAAGTCCTAATAATGGTTAAGAAGTTAGTGAAATACCAATTAATACTAATTAAAATTGAAATTTTTGAATGGAAATTTGAAAACAAGGGAAGCTATTTTTTATTTATTTATTCAACTTAGTCTAATAAAAGGCCCTAAAGGCCCACAAAATCGGTGGGAATTCGAGGTATTGAGCTCCTTCATCGAATCACGCCTAGGTACTTGTGTTGAAATATTACTAAGGAACGAAACTTCAAGAAAGCTTAACCAACGCAACGTAACTGGGAAAACTGAGCGAGATCCTAGAATTTACTACAGATTGAAGTTCTGCTTACTCAAATTAGTCCCATAAATCATTCAAAGTAACACATAGAGAAGATTTGAAATAATAGATATCCAAGCATCAAACTGGTCATCCCCTGCTACAAAAACTTTACCACTCAACATTAACACTAGAAGTAATCTCTTATTTTCACATTTATACAGAGATTTAGGTGCAAGCAACACATGAGAGGAATTCTACATGGACAGTAACTGTCAGGTGCACAACCATATGGACATGATGTTTAATCACACGGTGAAGAAACCTGTGAAGCAATAGCAGCACTTTTGCTGGGCTAAAATACCTATTAGCAAGCCAAATAAAGATGAATAATGCTGAACATTCAGCCAATCTTAGAGCCCACAAGATTAACACAGCCAATGGAAGAATATCATGCTTAAATACAAATTGAAATCCAGGTATGGACAGTTCAACAACTGCTAATTCTAACAGAATAGTAAACAAAGAAGAAAACTAAATAACTTGATACGACATACGAGCTAACAATTTCACATGATTGTTTTTCATAACTCCATAGTACATATATTTCTTTCACAACAACATATTTTCACATTTTTTGGTTGATGTCCAGAGATTCAGAAGAGATACATGGACAAGATAAACTGGAAAGTGAAATGAAACAAGCAGAAGGAGGTCAGTAGCTCAAGCAACCAAGCAACGAAACCCAACAACTAAGAGTTCAACAGAAAAAGACTTGAATACAAGTGAGAAGAAGGTATAGCAGTCCAGAAAAACCAATCCAATCGAATGGTCACTCAACCAACTTTAAACCAATTTAAAATCAGATTCAATCCATCACAAAAACTGAATGAACCAAATATTTCTTCAGCAAGTTGAAAATTCAGAAAAGAAACCAATGGAACAATGAGCAGCCTTTCTGTTTTTCTTCTTAGATTTTCTATATCTCTGTTTTCTCTCTTGTTTTCAGAATCTCTCAGATTGTATTTGTGTCTTTCTCTCCATGTTTTTCAGCTTATGATTTCTCAAGCTCTTTCTTATGTAACAAAATCTGTGTGTATTTCTATCCCCTCTCTCAATGCTTTTTACCCTCTTAATTTTTAGACCTCTATCTCTCTCTATATTTCTGTATATATACCCAAACCTTAACCCTTTCCAGCCCTTAGAAGCATTAGACAGGGTGTTTTTAGCTTTTGTTGTCCCCCCCACGTTACCTTGTTTTGCAGCTCCTAAAAGTATGGGTGTACAAAGGAAACCGACAAACCGCACTAACCCGATAATCCGAGTCAAACCGAGAAAAAAATCCGACTATGGTTTGGTGTGGGAAAAAAAAACCCGACCATAATTGGTTTGGTTTGATTTTTACTAAAGAAAGTCAAACCGAAACCTAACCAACCCGACATTACATATATAGAAATTTTAGATATATTTAATATATAAATATACATATTGTGATGTAATTTATAAATATTTCTTAAAATTTTTCATAATTTTATCTTTTAAGGTATTATTTCAAGGTTGGACTTAGAACTTTTGAATGTTCCAATAAGTTTTATAACAATTACCATTAGTAAACTAAATAATGCTAACAAAAGCCTAAACCAATATCAAATCAATATTAATGCTAACAAAAGACATTCAATTAAATACTATGAACGAGAATGTATTGAATATTTATATTTTGTTTTGCAATAATTTAGATAAAAATGCATAACCTATTTTTATTTTTTCTTTAGCGTTTAGTCATGTGATTAATACTCCCTTATTAGTCTACTTATTTTATCATGACTTATTACTTTCAGATTATGTTTATTTTTATTATGATTTTTTAATTAGCAATATTTTATATTACATAATTTTATTATCTTTATTGTTGAATATTTTAGGATAATGCCATGACACATCTATTTTATATTATTTTATTGGAAAATACTTTATATAGTTGTATCTTACTAGGATTAAAAAATATTTTGAGCATAATTTATGTGTTTTATTCTACGAAGATTTTACTCGAAAAAACCCGAAAAAATCCGAATAACCCGAAAACCCGAGAAAACCCAAGAAAAATCGAGAGTGAAAAACCCGAGTTTTATTGGTTTGGTTTGGTCTTTAGATTTAATAACTCGATACAATTGGTTTGGTTTGGTAATTATAAAATTCGAACCAACCCGACCTATGTACACCCCTACCTAAAAGCATTGAACAGAGTGTCTCTCCACTACTGAACTAATTTTATTAATTAAAACTCATTACTTTAGTAGTGCCCTGACATTTAGTGTTGGCAGACCACTTAGTTTCAGAATTCTTGGGTTTCAGTTTCCAAATTAACCTTAAAACACTTATTAATATTCTGGAAACTCTAAGTATTCACAAATTAAGGCTATTCAATCTCTTGCACAAACAAAATCTATCAACAGTCCGCCTAATAGTTCTTAATACTAAAATCGAAATAAATTCATCTTTTAACAAAACTGGCATGAATTAGTTTAAGAACTACTATTATGCGAGTTTAAACTATTGATAAAACAAAAAGCCAAACAAAATCAACTAACACTCTATAAATTCGAAGAGCTAAAACAAAAAATCATAGAATAGGAACTGACTAACTAAACATTCTAAAAACAACTAAAAATGTAAAAAGAAAGGAGTGGAGGAAGATAAAATTATTAAAAGAGAAATACAAAAGACCTAAAATTTGGACACTTAAATTTGTTTGACCCTGTCTTTAATTCAAAACTCCAATCGTTGAATTTGAAGTCTAAATGGACCTTAATCGAGTGTTCTCGACTGAGAACACACAACTAAGGTCGATCACGACCTCAATCCTTCAACTACGTATTCAATCCTGGGATTTGGGTTTTTAGGGTTCATTTATTCGAATCCAAGTTCGAAGGGTTCTATCCTAGTTCGAAAAAAACTAGCGGTAGATTAGGGATGAGGGAGGTTAGGTGGTCATTTGGTGTTAATTTGGGGCTGAGGGGAGGTGGCGCCGCCACTGGAGAATCTCGCGGCAGCTCTAGGGTTCTTGGGCTTGATTCGATGTTCGAATGATTCTTGTGTGATTCGAGAGAAGGGGACATGGGATTTGGGATGAGGAGGTTGAGGGGAACATGTGGTGTGAATTTTACGACGATTGGATATCGGCCGCCGCCGTGAGGCAATTTCCGGCGACGGTGCACGGTGGCGTTACATGGTGTTTCTCAGAGGTGAAGGAGGGGAAAGAAACTGGGGGCTCAGGTCTGGGAGGGGTTTTGGTATATTATAATTAGCCTTTTAATTAGGACCATTGGATGATGGGAATCCAACGGTCCCGATCGATTGGTTAATTAAAACGTGGTCGTTTGGTTACAGGGTAGGGCTGGACCAGATCAGGTACAAGACGGGTCGGTTAATGGGTGAAGCTTGGGACCGTTCGATCAAATGAGATCAATGGCCAGGGTTAGCCGTTACAAAAATGACGTCATTTGGGTCTATGCTGAGACGGACCGGTTTGGGATTTGTATTGGGCTGGGTTAATTGGAAAATTTGGACGGGCTTCAGAGGTGCAGGGGTTTGGGTTTGGGTTTGGGGGTGATTTAATTTGTTTGGCCCAAATTCCTTTTCTTCATTTCTCATTTTCTTCCTAATTTCTTTTTCTTTTTCAAAAAACTTAAAACTAAAATCCTAAATTGAATTATAAAACCAAATTAGTCTATTACAATACTATTTAACTCTAAATAATAATTATCACAAATAATTAAATATCAAATCACACAATCAAACCCTAAAAATGCAAAGTGCGTTATTTTTTACGTTTTTTTTTCTTGTAAAATACAACTTTACTTAAAATAAAATCCTAAATTCAAAATGCTATATTTTTGTACTTTTTCATTAATTTACACAAATAAACGTGCACATACAAATGCAAACAACAGCTGAAAAACCATAAAAATTCACAAAATTTCACACAAATGAAAAATGATTTTAAATTGAATTCTTTGGGAGTAATTCGTGTGAGGCAAAAATCACGTGCCCACAGTTGTCCCTCTTTGTCAGGAAACACGAAGAGTTTTCGTGCAAAGATAAAGTGAGCGGATATGAGCGATTTTTGCCCGTTTGAATACTCCGTGTTAAGCATTTTTTGAAAAGATTTGACTGAACCTATGCTTCAAAGGTTTCCTACATATCCTTGGCTAAAAAGGAATCAGGTCAGTGTAGTTTGGGAAGTTTCGGTAGCTGGGCCTACCATGAAGTTGTGATTTCATTTTTACTGTCTTACTGATGTTGCTGCTGCTATTGCTTACTGACCTCCTTATTACACCGTTCTAAAAATAAAGAACCTAGACTAAGCTATAGTCTATGAATTACAAAGATTTATTTTCAAACTTGATCTTGCGACTGTTGTTGCCTTGTTGACTTGTATTTCCTCCGAAGTTCCTTTGTTGTTGTCTTGCATCGAACTCTTGATGCTCTCCCTCTCTCAGGTGGATACCTGATTGTTGATCCTGAACTGCTTCTTCTCTTCCTATGAAACTTGAATTGTTTTCCTTTATAAACTCGAATGGTCTTCTTCTGACCATTATTGACTTCCCTTGGTTTTCCAAGTGGGTGCTTCCTCTCTTGTCTTGAATTGCATTCCATTTGTTCTCCATGCGGGTGCCTGTGTAAGTCCCCGTAAAAATTTTATGCTTAAAACATAGTAGCTCATAGTGTCAAGGTCCGAGCGGTTCGGACCCTCGGTTGTGATCTAAGCTTTAAAAATCAAAAGAATAAAATTTTCCAAAAATGGTCATTTCTGCGGTCAAGAATGCGGTCGTAGATCAGCTATGCGGACCGCATTCCTACCGCAGAGTGAAGCAGCAGATTGGTCTAAGATGACGTCAAAAATGCGGTCCATTCTGCGATCGCAGAATCGAAATGCGGACCGCATTTCTACCGCAGAGTGTAACAGAAGATTTGTCAAAAATTGAAGTTAAAAATGCGGTCAATTCTGCGGCGCATTATGCGACCGCAGAACACGAATGTGGACCGCATTCTTGTCGCAGACCGTGTCAGAACATTTGGTTTTTGAGGAGCAATTCTGCGGTCCATTCTGCGGACCACATGTTTACTCTGCGATTGCAGATGCGACCGCAGATTTCACCCCGGGCTTCTATTTTCTAATTTTAAAACCCGGCCCCCTTTCTAATATAACGCCCTAACCCCTCATTTTTACACATTCTCTGAACAAAATAAGAGAGAGGGAGGAGAGATTCTTGAGGGAAAAGTTCATCTTCTTCAAAAATCGTTTCTCAAATTGCTTGGTCCGAAAAATTCTTAAGCTAGTGTCTTCATCTCCATTTCTAAAGGTAAAATCCCTAACCCCTTTTTCCTTGATTCTCAGATTTTAATAGAAAGAGGGATTTTCATGCATTAACTCTTGAAAATGGAAGTTAGACACTCATGCATGTTCTTTGTACTTGAAATTTAGTAAGATGGAAATGGGTAATAGTAAGGGGCGGTACTCGATAACCCAAATAAGCTGGGATAGAAATTGTGAATTTCAATTCTAAGATATATGTGTAACTTGTGACCTAGATTGACGCTGCTAGATTATTGGGTGAATTGGAAGTAGGAGATAAAAGGAAAAGAAAGGAAATTCGACTCCAGGTATGTATGGCTAACTTTGATCCTTGTGAAATCGCCCTGTTTTGGTGTGCAAATAAATGGTATGTGATAGCTATGTGAATTGTTTTGAGACTCTTGTGATTATTTTGGTGGGTGATGATTTGGTTTGGTTAAAAGTTATGTGGTAAGAGTTGGAAAACAATTGATAAAAAGGAAATTCTAAATGATGAAATCGGGAACAATGGCGGTAATAACATATTTGGTTTCTTGTGGGAAATTAATGAAATGACTTGAATTGCTTTGGATTGATGAACATAATGGGATTGGTACCATTGGCTATGGAAACACTTGTGAATTGTGGAATCTAACGGAAATAATATTGATGGTTATGGGAACATTTGTGAATCATTGTTGTGACTCCTAAGTGAAATGTTGTTGTGATCTTTATGAATTGCTTATTGTTTTTGATGTGATCTTTGTGAAGTGTTCTTGGTTGTTGTTGTGATTTGAAATTGTACGGTGGGATCGGGTTGCGTGCCGCAACACAATATGATAACTATGGGTTGGGGTGATAAGGGTGGCCGAGCTAATAAGGGTGGACGAGGTAATAAGGGTGGTATGCGATCGAAAT
>MU782182.1:4450-17859 GCA_026770625.1 Nicotiana glauca | reverse complement strand
GGACGCCTGACTTCAACTATCTTCAACTATTGTTCCTTGTTCTCCAGGTGGACGCCTGACTTCAACTATCTTCAACTATTGTTCCTTGTTCTCCAGGTGGACACCTAACTTCAACTATCTTCAACTATTGTTCCTTGCTCTCCAGGTGGACACCTGACTTCAACTATCTTCAACTAAACAAAGAAAATTTTCTACCCCAGTTTGGTGGCTGTTTGGTACTTGCTCTCTTTTCGCGGAAAATTTCCTCCGCTTTCAACAACACTTCCTACCCCTGTTTCAAACACAAAGAAAAAATTGGCCAGTTTAGGGTATGGTGATTGGTTGTGATACTTCTGCTGGGGATGGTTTTCCCTTCTTTCTTTTTTATGCTCGGTTTTATCCGACTGCCTTAAACTCGGTCAAGAATTTCCGACCCTTCGACTACTTCTCAGCCATAAACTTCCCAACTGTTGCTTTCAACTTCTAGTCTTTCTTATATGCTCCCATTCCTTTCACAGAATCTTAGACCATTCCATCATTTGGATTTCCAATGATGCCTTTTACGTCCCATCACATTATCGTCGGCCTGTCCTAGCCACACTTCGCTTTGCACCATATTGGAAAAAGGTAGTAAGCTTTGAAATTCCTTCATATTTGTTAGAATCAAATTATATTGAAAAAGCCTTAGCCAAAAGAAAAAGAAATACGATATTTTCAAAAGATAAGAATAAAAGAGAAAATCTTCCTTTAGAAGACCGTTTGAGAAAAGAAAAAGGAATTATCTGAATGGGATAACTGATCTCAATGATCATGTTGTGCATTTTGGATTAATCAACCCACTCTATTCAATTCAATCAATTTCCAATTGTCTTGCTTCGCGCTTCAAGTTTTCCAAAACCCAATTTTTTGCCGAATCACCATCTTTGTTTTACTCGATGCCTCAACGGATCTCTGCCGTCCACCGTATCTCACTTGCCCCTTATATTCCTCGCCGCCCTATGGTGCCTGTGAAGGTTTTCACCAATAAGACTCTCTTATTTTGGATTTCTCCCAGCTTTCATCGCCTTATAGTTCCCTTTGAGGGTTTTCACCGATAAGACTCTCTCATTTTTTTTTCATTTCTTTGCTTAAGCCGGAGTGTTGCCCCTTGTATGAATCATCTTTACTTGCTTGACTTGGAATCTCTTGAAGATTGATCGGGATGTCTTTCTTTGGACATTAATATGGGTTCTTGGATATGGTTGGAAAGAAAAGGGTATCAAAAGCTCAACCAAATTCAATGGGTTAGAATTACAACTTTTGGAACCAAATTTCTTATTACAAACAAAACTTCTGCCCCAGTTTCTTGCTTGGGGATCTTTCGATTTTTATTTCCCAATGACCGAGCCGTGAAGCTGCCTACGTATCCTTAAAAAGGAATCAGGTCAAACGTAGTTCACCCGATTTTCCTTGTTGTTACAATTTTTCTATTCATTTATTATATATATATATATATATATATTTTTTTTTTCTTCGTTTTCGTTGTTGATTCCAAAAGAGGGGTATGAAATAAAAACGGATAAGGATCAAAAGGGGGAAACAAAAGGTTAAAGTGTTTAAATGGCAGAACAAATTGTCTTCGTCATTTCAGTCTTCGAAACAATGCCAAATACAAATAATCACAATAAACCAATGAAAATCATACATAGTATCTTTTGACTGCATCAGAATTAATGGCCATATCTATACATTTGCCTTCGATGTCTGTTAGATACAAAGCACCATTGGATAATACTCTTGTCACAATGAACGGCCCTGGCCAATTTGGGGTGAACTTGCCTTTCGCTTCAGCCTGATTTGGAAGGATTTGTTTCAACACTTGCTGACCCACTTCAAACTTCCGGGGATGCACCCTTTTGTTGTATGCTCTTGCCATTCTCTTTTGATATAACTGACTATGACACACCGCTGACAATCTTTTCTCAAAAATAAAACTCAATTGCTCCAACCAGGTTTTGACCCACTCATCATCATCAATCTCGGCCTCAACGACAATCCGAAGAGATGGGATTTCGACTTCCGCAGGTATTACTGCTTCAGTACCATACACCAACACATAAGGAGTTGCACCTACCAAAGTACGAATAGTAGTGCGATAAGCCAACAGTGCAAATGGAAAGTTTTCATGTCATTGCCTGGAACCTTCTACCATTTTCCTCAGTATTTTCTTTATGTTCTTGTTGGCTACCTCAACTGCTCCATTCACCTTGGGACGATATGGGGTGGAATTGCGATGTGTAATCTTAAACTGTTGACATACTTCCTTCATCAAATTGCTGTTAAGATTAGCAACGTTGTCTGTAATGATTACCTTTGGGATTCCAAATCGACAGATGATGTTGGAATGAACAAAATCAACCACTGCTTTCTTGGTTACAGACTTGAAAGTTTTAGCTTCAACCCACTTGGTGAAATAATCAATGGTTACTAGAATGAACCTGTGCCCGTTGGTTGCTGTTGGTTCAATTGGTTCTATGACATCCACGCCCCAAGAAACGAAGGGCCATGGCGCCGACATTGTGTGCAATTCTGATGGTGGAGAATGAATCAAATCACCGTGTACCTAGCACTGATGACACTTGCGCACAAAACAGATACAATCGTGTTCCATGGTGAGCCAATAATATCCTGCTCGAAGAATTTTCTTTGCTAGAACATATCCACTCATATGTGGTCTGCAAACTCCCGCATGTACTTCAGACATGACAGTGTTGGCTTCTCTAGCATCTATGCATCTTAACAACCCAAGGTCTGGTGTTCTTTTATACAAAACCCCTCCACTGAAGAAAAATCCACTCGCCAACTGCTGAATTTTTCTTTTCTGATCCCCCGTGGCTTGCATCGGATATATTCCTATTCTTATATATTCCTTGATATCATGGAACCATGGTTCGCCATCAAGTTCTTCCTCCATCACATTACAGTAAGCATGCTGATCGCGGACTTGAATATGCAAAAGATCGACATAAGCTTTGTCCGGGTGATGTAGCATTGATGCCAAGGTCGCTGAAGCATCGACAACCTCATTGTGGACCCTTGGGATATTCCTGAACTCCACTGATCGAAACCGCTAACAAAGATCATGCAAACATTGTCGGTAAGGTACGAGTTTCAAATCCCGTATTTCCCATTTTCCTTGAATTTAATGCACCAGAAGGTCCGAGTCTCCCCAAGTTAAGGCGCACCATGTCCTCTTAAGGTGAGTATACTTAACCTCATAAGCCGTGAACTTCTTGCACTATTATTTTAGATTCGGATTGATTTTTTAGACTGGGCTGAGGATTCCTCATGCATGCCATGTCATTAGAACCAGCGTAAAAAGAACTGTATAGAAAATAAAAAATAAGAAAGAACAAAAATGAAATATTAGGAATAATGTAGAAGAGAAATTTCATTTTATTGGAAAATACAAGATAACGAGGTTTGCATACTTAGACAAAAAATAAAATCTGGATTAGAACCCTGGAATAGTCCAGACAAACTTGAAGGAAAATCAGAGCAAATTACCAAGATTCCTTCCGGGCTAGCCAAAAAGGAATATCTTTCCAATTACCATGCTTGGCATCTTAGCCACTTAGCTCCGCATCAATATTTCCGAGACCATTACCAACTTTAATATCATCAGCTTTAATCAGCACGTTCTCAAAAAGATTCGTATGCTCCCTGCCACTGTCATTGATCACGATTACCCCTTCATGAATCATTCTTTCTATTTCCTTTTTCAAAGTTTGACAATTCTCAATGCTATGCCCTTGGACATTAGAGTGATACATGCATCGTACAACAGGATCAAATCCTTTTGCATATGAGTCTGGAGTATAACCGAGGAGCGGCTTAATCAGGCCGGAACGCTCTAACTTTTCAAACAAACTTGCATAAGATTCTCCGAAAACATTCTCTTTTTTCAGTAATCTTTTTATTTTATACTCTGGCCTCGGTTGGAACCTTTTGCGGGCAGGTGGCTGATATGCTTGAGGAGGCGGATGAGACCTTTGTGGGAGCGGCGCGGACCATCGTGGGTCCTTGGAGATGTGGGACATATGGTGGTGAAATGTGGATAGGATATTGGGGAAGTGATGGACGATTTCGGGGGTTCTGTGGAGAGAAGTAGCAGTCGGGAGGATTAAAAGGAGATCCACGGGGTCGATATGGAGGTTGTCTAGCAAGAGCGACCACTGGACCTTGTCGTTGGCGGGGCTCAACAACATCTCTTCTGTCCATGGGAAGATTATCCTGAACAACTTGTTCTCTCCATCTGAGCCAAAAAATCCTAAAACTTTCTTTAGGTTTCTTTTCTATCTGAGATATGGAGGAGTGATCTGGGACATACATGATTTCTTCTATTTCCCCTTTTGATCTGGTTTGGTAATTGAGTGTGCCAGTATGCTTAGGTGAACTAACTTCTTGAGTTCTGAACATCAACAACAAACTGGTCAGTGATTAAAGCTTAACAGATAGGTAATCACATATTGGCATGACTGCACCTAGGCAATTAACCATTTCTACCATGTATTTGCTTTGGTTGCTTTTATCATCCCGGTTTTTCCTGTTTATAACTCTTCTTTTGCTTCTTTTTTCTTTTTCTTTAGTTATTTTTATTATTATTATTTTTAGTTTTTTAATTTTTTATTTTGGTTGTGGTCGAATCCTATGGAGATTGCCTACGTATCATGACCACGCATGAACCAGACCAGGCGTAGTTCTGGCCAACAAGTAGTAAACATTTCTTCCTGGGAATTCAAAATTTTATAGAAAGAAATTTTTTGATTACAACTGACTCAAAAATTCAACAAAACTCAAAACTGACAAACTTTGATAAAAACAAACAAACGTATTACAAGAAAACATATGCTTGAAACCCAACTGACAGACACAAAACACAAACTCAAGTAGAATCAAGAATACATTAAGGCTCCTGGTGCCCGCGAGACGTCATTCGGTCTTGCCGCGGGCCTAAATGCAAGATCCCCTTGCAACCTCTCCAAATCCCTCATCGTTTGGCGGACGAAAGTCATTACTGCAGCAAAAAGGTGGTACGAGACATGTCCTCGTATGCTCGGCACTTCATTGTAATATAATGCACGATGGTTCCGATTCTTTCCCTGATCTTGCCTTTTTCCCGAAGCAACCGTCCTATCTGCTAATTCCAGGCTTCTAACACTTGAGAGTCGTGAAGGAGTTGATTTTGGAACTGATGCATTTCCTCCTCCATCCGAGCCATCAAGTCATAGCAGTGATCCCTTTCTGCTTTGAAATCTACAACCTGTTTGACTATTTCATCCTCGAGAGTGACTATTTTTCCCCTTAGGATGGTGACGATCCCTTCGTAGTCCCTCTTCATCTGTTGCATAAGCTGTGCCTGTTTTTCCACGCCCTTTGTCCATCTTGCCCGGATTCCTTCCAGGCTAGCTTCAGATTTTTTCCGGTCCTCTTGACATTCGAGGGCTTTCTTTTTTAACTCATTCATGATTTTGTTGTCAGCCCAGCTCCTTTCTGGATTTCAGGCGGCTATCTTTATTTTTTGGATTTGATTTTTGAGGGCTTCATTCTCTTGAGCTAGTTTTTTCCTTTTTCCCTTATCCGCAGCTTCCTGGATACTGTTGTCGAACTTGAGGTCCTGGACCTGCTTTTCCAACCTCCCTATTTTGGCCCTGTATTCGTTTTCTCTGGCTAACCAATCCCAATGTTCTTGTGATGATTTGGCAAAATCTTGAAGGTGAGGCCTTTTAGCTGGCCTCCTGAATGCAATTTCCCTTTGGAACCAAGCATAGTACCCTGGTGAAACTTCTTCGTTGGATCGATCCCGTACCATGGTGTTAGCTGCTAAATATTGACACTCGCTCCAAATCTGGCGGACTGATGTTTCAGGAAACTGGCATCAGGACCAATCTTGACTACTTGGGTACTAAGATCTTCATCTTTCGGCACTATTTGGCATCTCCCAAGTTGTCTCAAAACCCGACACGGTGCATATGGTTGGATGCTTTTGAGTCCCATCAAGAGGAAGTGAGGCTCGGTAACTGGCATCTATACAATCTCATCTACAGGAAACCATCCAAATGTCCATTCTATTTGGCTAGAGGTGACGGAACGGAGGTGTGATATCCATCCGGTGACCCCTTCCGGCAAGCCGATCCCCTCAATCCTTGTATAGAATTCCTCTATGCAGGTTTTCTTTGTTGACCCATAAATCATGAATTGCAAACGATGGCATAGGTGTTCAATCATCCACATTTGCAGCAATAAGTTACACCCCTCAAAGAAATCTCTTCCAGCTTTGCAGGCCGTGAGAGCACGGAAGATTTCAGCTACTATCATGGGTGTAAGGGTGATTTTGGACTGGGTAAGTAAGGTGCTGACAACCTCGGCTATTTTTATGTCAATATTTCCGTCTTTCCTAGGGAGCATCAGAAGTCCCAAGAAGACCGCCATGAAAGCAAAACATCTATGCTCCTCCCATTTGTGACGGTTTCCTTTGCTACAAATTTAGTTTGTTGGGTTGTTAAAACCCCCTATGTGGCCATATCTCTAGTATATGAATTGTGGATTACAAAAACCATCTGCCTATTTTGTGTTATGGACCATCCTGCTTATCTTCAGTGAGTCTAAGAAATTGGGCACGACGACCGCTCTCGGAGCAACTATGTACTGGTGCCTTAGAGGAAATTTAGGACCCCCAATATATATGGTTATTTCTTCCAAGGTTGGGGTGAGCTCAAAATCTGAGAAACGGAATATGTTGTGGGCCGGGTCTCAGAATGTCACCTACGCCTTTACAATATCTCCCATAGGATTAATTTTTAATAAACTAGTGAGACCTACCAAGTGCAAATTAACCTTATCTTGCCCTGATTCGCCCAGATCATTCCACCACATATGCAACTCCAGAGGGATCCGGTTCATGACTGTTATTGGCAATTCTCGGTTCGTTCTCATTCTGCACATTTATTAGGGTGACTTCAGTTAAAAGACAATCAAGACATATTTTGACTCAAAAAAAGTTTTATCACTATTTCAAAAATTTACAAGAATGTCCGGTTTTGCCAATACGACCTTTAGCACTTCAATGAAGTAGATTTAAAGGCTGTGTTTGCTGATCGCCCAAAAATTTTGAGAAATGATCATAGGCGGCTGTTCCTGCCAAAACGGCTTTCCGGCGCCCCTTCGGGGATGTTTGGCTATTTTAGACAAGAATGACGTCACCTTTACTTGTGGCAAAACTAATGACCTTTATGTACCCCTAATTATATTTTTCAATTTCAAAAAATAGTTGATCCCGATGGGGGTTGTTTACGTATCCCACATCCGGTGAGAATCAAACTTACGTAGTTCTGCCTATTTTGACAAACCAACTATTTTCTAAAAAACAAATATTTATAACAAAAATTCTTTTTTTTCTTTTTTTTTTTTGAAATTTTGGTAGAGTTTCGGCATATTTTGGACATTGATTTTTCAAAATAAGTATTTTATTATATTTTTCTCATTTTTCTCTCAACTTTCTTCCCATTTTTTAAAAACTGGTCAACATGCAGATCCGAAGCAAATGAATGCACAAGTAGCAAGTAAGATGCATTAGGATGGTCTCTTTATTTTTTGGTACACCTGTCCTAGACAGACCCAACCTCTGTGTTGAGTCTCCAAAGTCAAATGCACATGATGCAAATAAACGTTCCTACTAGGGATCCGACATGAGGCTGAGTTATTCTAAGTTCAAAACCTGGGTATTTGTTCTAGACTTGTTTACTCGAGCGGACAACTCGAGTCGAGGAGGGGGCTACGTACGGGGAACCAAATGGCTATCCAGCTTAGCAACTTGTCCGAGCCTTTTTCTTATTTAAGGTATGACACTAACAGAATAGGGAGTCTCGACCAGTGAGCACATCCCCGGAGATGAGAAGAGAAGGGTTTCATAGCAATTCTATATACAATTCAGATAATATCAAAGCAGTAAAAAGCAGCATTTAGCACATTAGGCCCAAACATGTAATAAAATCAGATAATAAATCAAGCCAATATAACAATTATTCCAAGCTCAAATTTCTAACCCCGAACCAGTGATTCTAGGTTAATTATTCCCAGCAGAGTCGCCAGAGCTGTCACACCTCCTTTTTCACCCCGGAAGGGTATAAAGGAGTTTTTCCAATCAAAGGATTATCGAAACGGGATTTATTATTAAGATTCAGAGTCGCCACTTGGGAGATTTATGGTGTCCCAAGTCACCGGTTGAATCCCAAATCGAGGAAAAGTTTACTCTGTTTAACAGTTCGCGAACCAGAAATCCGAGTAAGGAATTCTGTTAACCCGAGAGAAGGTGTTAGGCATTCTCAGGTTCCGTGATTCTACACAATCGCTCAACTGTCATATTCGGCTAAATTATCTGATTTTAATACAGTTTGAACCTATGTGCAATTTTAAATTATTTACTGCTTTTCATTAATTTTTAAAGAATTTTGAACGTCATATAAAATATGTCTTTAGACCGCGTCACATAAAATGCACCCGTGATCCGGAACATGTTTTATTCGACATTTTGGGATTTGAATTTGGGGTTGCATGAAATGCACACCCGAATTTAGGAAGATAGATTATTAAAGCACGCGCCTAAAAGCAACTAACGCGTTGTTAACTTTGCGAGGGCCATGAAACTTCGCTAAATGGCGCGTCTCAAACTCTAAGGATCAATTCAAAATTAAAGAAATGCGAGGGTCATGCAACCATCATTTTTTTTGTTTGGCACGGAACGCCCCAATTTATTTTTAACTAAAAGTCCTAATAATGGTTAAGAAGTTAGCGAAATATCAATTAATACTAATTAAAACTGAAACTTTGAATGGAAATTTGAAAACAAGGGAAGCTATTTATTTCATTTTTTTATTCAACTTAGTCTAATAAAAGGCCCTAAAGGCCCAAAAAATCGTTGGGAATTCAAGGTATTGAGCTCCTTCGTCGAATCACACCCTGGTACTTGTGTTGAAATCTTACTAAGGAGCGAAACTTTAGGAAAGCTTAACCAACTCAACATAATTGGAAAAATTGAGCGAGATCCTAGAATTTACTAATGATTGAAGTTCTGCTTACTCAAATTAGTCCCATAAATTAGTCAAAGTAACACATAGAGAAGATTCGAAATAACAGACATCCAAGCACCAAACTTTTCATCCCCTGCTACAAAAACTTTACCACTCAACATTAACACTAGAAGTAATCTCTTATTTGCACGTTTATACATAGATTTAGGCGCAACCAACACATGAGAAGAATTCTACATGGACAGTAACTGTCAGGTGCACAACCATATGGACAAGATGTTTAATCACATGGTGAAGAAACCTGTGAAGCAATAGCACCACTGTTGCTGGGCTAAAATTCCTATTAGCAAGCCAAATAAAGATGAATAATGCTGAACATTCAGCCAATCTTAGAGCTCACAAGATTAACACAGCCAATGGAAGAACATCATGCTTAAATACAAATTGAAATCCAGGTATGGACAGTCCTACAACTGTTAATTCTAACAGAATATTAAAAAAAAAAGAAAACTAAAAAACTTGATACACATACGAGCTAACAATTTCACATGATTGGTTTTTATAACTCCACGGTACATATATTTCTTTCACAACAACATATTTTCACATTTTTTGGTTGAGGTCCAGAGATTCAGAAGAGGTACCTGGACAAGATAAACTGGAAAGCGAAATGAAACAAGCAGAAGGAGGTTAGTAGCTCAAGCAACCAAGCAATGAAACCCAACAGCCAAGAGTTCAACAGAAAAAGACTTGAAAACAAGTAAGAAAAAGGTACATCAGTCCAGAAAAACCAATCAAATCGAATGGTCACTCAACCAACTTTAAACCAATTTAAAACCAGATTCAACCCATCATAAACACTCAATGAACCAAATATTTCTTCAGCAAGTTGAAAATTCAGAAAAGAAACCAATGGAACAATGAGCAGCCTTTTTGTTTTTCTTCTTAGATTTCTATATCTCTGTATTCTCTCTTGTTTTCAGAATCTCTCAGATTGTATTTGTGTCTTTCTCTCCATGTTTTTCAGCTTATGATTTCTCAAGCTCTTTCTTGTGTATCAAAATCTGTGTGTATTTCTATCCCCTCTCTCAATGCTTTTTACCCTCTCAATTTCCAGACCTCTATCTCTCTCTATATTTTTTTATTTATACCCAAACCTTAACCCCTTCCCAGCCCTTAGAAGCATTAGACAGTGTTTTCAGCTTTTGTTGTCCCCCCTATGTTACCTTATTTTACAGCTCCTAAAAGTACTAAACAAAGTGTCTCTCCACTACTGAACCAATTTTATTAATTAAAACTCATTAGTTAAGTAGTGCCCTGACATTTAGTGTTGGCAGACCACTCAGTTTCAGAATTCTTAGGTTTCAGTTTCCAAATTAACCTTAAAACTCTAATTAATACTCTGGAAACTCTAAGTATTCACAAATTAAGGTTATTCAATCTCTTGCACAAATAAAATCTATCAACAGTCCGCCTAATAGTTCTTAATACTTAAATCAAAACAAATTCATCTTTTAACGAAACTGGCACGAATTAGTTTAAGAACTACTATTATGCGAGTTTAAACTATTGATAAAATAGAAAGCCAAACAAAATCAACAAACACTATAAATTCGAAGAGCTAAAACAAAATCAAAAATCATAGAACATGAACTGACTAACTAAACATTCTAAAAACAACTAAAAATATAAAAATAAAGGAGTGGAGGACGATAACATTATTTAAAGAGAAATATATAAGACCTAGAATTTGGACACTTACCTTTGTTTGACCATGTCTTGAATTCGAAACTCCAATCTTTGAATTTAAAGTTGAAATGGACTTTAATCGAGTGTTCTCGACTGAGAACACACAACTAAGGTCGATCACGACCTCAATCCTTCAACTACGTATTCAATCTTGGGATTTGGGTTTTTAGGGTTCATTCATTCGAATTCAAGTTCAAAGGGTTCTAGCCCGGTTTGAAGAAAACTAGTGGTAGATTAGGGATGAGGGAGGTTGATGGTCATTTGATGTTAATTTGGGGCTGAGGGGAGGTGGCGCCGCCACCGGAGAATCTCGTGGCGGCGCTAGGGTTGTTGGGCTTGATTCGATGTTTGAATGATTCTTGTGTGATTCGAGAGAAGGGCACATGATATTTGGGATGAGGAGATTTAGAGGAACCTATGGTGTGAATTTTACGGCGATTGGATGACGGCTGCCGCCATGAGGCAATTTCCGGCGGTGGTGCACGGTGCCGTTATGTGGTGTTTCTAAGAGGTGAGGGAGGGGAAAGAAACTGGGGCTCAAGTCTTGAGGGGGGGTTGTTATATTATAATTAGCCTTTTAATTAGGATCGTTGGATGAAAGGAATCCAACAGCCTCGATCGATTGGTTAATTAAAACGTGGTCGTTTAGTTACGGGGTAGGGATTGACCAGATCGGGTACAAGGCTGGTTGGGTAACGGGTAAAGCTTGGGACCGTTTGATCAAATGAGATCAACAGCCAGGGTTAGCCGTTACAAAAACGACGTCGTCTGGGTCTAGGCTGAGACGAACCGGTTTGGGGTTTGTATTGGGCTGGGTTAATTAGACAATTTGGACGGGCTTCAGAGGTGCAGGGGTTTGGGTTTGGGGGTGATTTAATTTGTTTGTCCCAAATTCCTTTTCTTCATTTCTCATTTTCTTCCTAATTTCTTTTTCAATCCTAAATTAAATTGTAAAATCAAATTAGCCTATCACAAATACTAATTAACTCTAAATAATAATTATCACAAATTAATTAAATACCAAATCACACAATAAAACCCTAAAAATGCAAAGTGCGTTATTTTTTATATTTTTTTCTTGTAAAATACAACTTTACTTAAAATAAAATCCTAAATTCAA
The DNA here is from genome assembly GCA_026770625.1 of Nicotiana glauca. NCBI lineage: Eukaryota > Viridiplantae > Streptophyta > Magnoliopsida > Solanales > Solanaceae > Nicotiana > Nicotiana glauca. The sequence continues at coordinate 5,943 of MU782182.1, read as the reverse complement.
AACGCTATATTTTTGTACTTTTCCAATAATTTACACAAATAAACGTGCACACACAAATGCAAACAATAGCTGAAAAACCATAAGAATTCACAAAATTGCACACAAATAAAAATGATTTCATTTTGAATTCTTTGGGAGTAATTCATGTGAGGCAAAAATCAAGTGCTCACACTCATTACTCAAAGAGAACACAGATTAAGAAAGGTAAGGGGTTAGAAGTTGAGATCAACTAGAACTCCTCCACCAAGGAAGAGTAGCATCAGAATTCTAGTCAATCTCTATTTACTAACTCGATAAATATCAGTATTGTTCTCTTTTACACATAATGCACATAAGTAGAAGTTAAATGTGAGTTGAGAGAAAAATAGCAAGGAAATTTTGCAAGCAATTTGTGTGTGATTCAAGCGTGCAAAGCTGAAGCTACTTGAACTAGATAGAAGAACAAGTTCCAAGTGTCTGTCTTTCATTCTAGTACAATTGTAGTAAGTGTTTTCATATTGTACCTCTCAGCTTATCTAGAAGAAATTGTATTAGGTACTCAGAGTTTTCAAGTTAGAGTTAACTTGAAGTCGTCGCAACAGTTTAGGTTGTATGCTACAACAGGATTAAAGTTAATCCTAGGTTTACAAAAGAGTTTTTGTAAATGGAGTTTTTGGCTCAGTGTTTTTAGTGGAGAGTTTGGGAAAATCCTACTGGAAAGTAGGTCGTGGTTTTTTTACCTTTTGATCCAGGTGTTTTCTACATAAATCTCCATGTTCTTTAATTTTTGTACTTATTACTCTGCAACAGTAGTAGTTGGAACACATAGAAGAACCATGTCTTTCTATAATCAGGTTAAGCAAAAAATTGGACACCACACAAATCACCCCCCTCTTGTATGGTATTGAAGTATAAAAGATCACGCTCCTCGAGCCGTGCCTCCCTCAGCATGGCCGTTGCCCTATCAGATTCCTGCTCAGATTGGAGGATGCAGATAGCGTCCTCTAGTGCTGCCGCTCTTGCCAAAGCTAACGCCCGAGCATTCTCGGCATTTTCCAGCTCGACCACTTTTCTCACCAGCTCGGCTAACTTCCCTATCCATTCTGCACTCAAAGCTTCAACTCTAGTGGCATTCTGATCAAGTTCAGCTTGTAATGACATCACCTTCACCTGAAGATGCTCGCACTCCACAGCGACCCCCTTTCCCAACTCAAGATCTTCGTCCTTGGCACGGAGCAGCTCCTCGAGCTCACTACATCTGCGGATGGACTGCATCAACTCCTGACCCCTTTTCTCCATGTCCTCTTTGATGGATTGGGTGCTAGTACCCGCCCTGAGCCGCTCATGCATCTCATGACATTTGTTGCGATAGCGTCGATACTTTTCAATCATCATCAAAAAAATCTTGGCCCGAGTCTCGGCCCTGCGAGCACTCTTGATCTCCAGCATGTAAGACTGAAAACAAAGAATAGAGTCGATAAATGCCAAGGCCACAAAAAAAGAGGGGGGGGGGG
>MU782179.1:10143-59820 GCA_026770625.1 Nicotiana glauca | reverse complement strand
TCTTTTTACGCTTATATATATATATTCCCTTTCGCCGGAGTATGTTAAAGCGCCGTAAAAAAGAGGTGTGACAAGAAGAAATTATAAATAATTATTTATAAGAAGAGAATTGATAATCCAAATAAGGATATAGATAATTTGCTTTAGTATGGAAAAAGAAGAAATTAATTTGGAAAGAAAAAAATCAGAAACAAGAAAAGTCAATAAAGCATTTAGAAAGTTACAATATGATTCATGTATACGATATCTTTAAATTTAAAAGAATGGAAAAAACAAGAAACAAAAATAAAATAAAAAATTAAATTAATAAGGGATAATTTAGAAAATATAAATTTATAGTGAGGATAGTTGTCTAGAATAAATTAATTTTCTGCTTCTGCTTCTGCTTTTTAGAAGAAGTTAGAATTTTCTGCTTCTTCCCAAAAGCAGAAAAACTGCTTCTGCTGCTGGCCAAAAGTACTTTTCCGTCTTGGTCAGACAGCTTAAATTTTTTCAAAAGTACTTTTTTGAGGGAAAAAAGTACTTTTGACCTCCTAAAAGCTTGGCCAAACAGGCTCTAAAACTGATTGTTGTGGTTGAAGAAGCTAAGCTCAAAGCTTGTAGAATTTCCCAGAAGAAAATGTCTGAAACTAACTAGCTAACATAAAATTAGGTAAACTTAAGTCAATCTTTGAACTAATTGTGTTATGTATACCATCCAACATGCCAATTGTTAAAAAACTTATTAGAAAAACAAGACAGCCAATCAAAAATGTCATAAAATTCGCCACTCTTTCGAGCTGCCCTCAACGTCAAGGAACATATACCCTAGGTATATGTGCGACTTGTTTAGATCATGAGCAGGCACAAATTACAATTTCATTATAGGCTATCACTAGTGGCGAAGCCGGAAATTTACTCAAAGGTGTGTATTGGAAAAAATTGAGTTCGCGTATAGAATTAAATATAAGGTATTATATCATGACACGTGGACTAGTAGAAATGAGACTGATTGGCAAAGTAAAGAGGCACGAGCTTCAACAAGCACAGGCAGAGATCCAAGGAAGTTAGAAAGGATAAATGCTCGTACATATTGATATTCGGCAGTTATATCAGAAGAATGAACTTAACTAGCAAAAGAAGTACATATACGTATTATTGATAATTAATAGGCATTAATTACGAAAAACGTTATGGAGTTTGTAATAAATCGATTATGATTACCAATTATAACCTTACATGAATGCCATTAGTTGTCATAAAGACTCTATTATGATAAAGGAAAAACGTATTACTTTAAGATAGTTATAAAAGGGGAAGATTGAACATTTATAAGGACACGAAATACTATTGCAATATACTGATTTTGTTTTGCTTTCTTCTGCTTATTGAAGTCACTTTCTTTTATTCATTATATATTTGATTATCAGTAACCCGAGTTCTTCTAAAATAAAGCTTTGGCCAAAATCCCTATTTTTGGTTAAATAAATTGGTTCTGTTACTGGAAATCTGATAATCGTTTTTTTTTTTCAATCAATTCCTTCATCAAAAACAACCATGTCGAATGCCACCGACAATAACCAACAAAATTTACCACTTCAAGATCCACAACATCAAGTGAATGATGCAGATAACAGGACTCCACCTCCCTCGCCGCGTCATTCACAACGACAGTCACGAGAGGGAAACCCGGATGGCTCTGAAACAAATAACAGAGTTGTGAACCAAAACGGATAAGAAGCAAATCAAGATGACAGAATTGCGAACGAACAAGCACTCGATGATGCTCAGAAGAAATTAATTGCTCAACAAGTCAATAATGCTCTCCGGGATTTTACCATCCAATTACTGGTTACTCCACCAACACCAACTCCGAATCACAATACTTTGGAAAACCCGCGTTCTGGGCTCATTAATTGAGGCAGAGGTGGAACTCCCAGTGATTCTCATGATGACGAACCAGGTAACATAGTTAATTCTGATTTACAAAACTTAGTGTTAACCTTGCAGAAACAGATCAAGGAGCAAAGCTATCACATAGAACAAATGTCTGGAGCACCGCTTGTAATCAAGGGAATAGATATGGATAGATATTCACAACAACCTTGGAAGCCCAGCACTGCTCCTGTGCTAATTCCGAAGAAGTTCAAGATGCCTGATATTCCAAAATATGATGGCACAACTGATCCACGAGACCACATGACTGCGTTCACAACTGGTGTGAAGGGCAACGACTTCACCAAATAAGAAATTGAATTAGTATTGGTCAAGAAATTGGTGAAACTCTCACTAAGGTAGCATTAAAATGGTATTCTCTCTTACCCGAAAATTCTATAAATTCTTTTGCTGAGCTTGCAGATTCATTTATCAAAGCGCATTCGGGAGCTCAAAAAGTCAAAAAAAAAAGAATGGAAGATATTTTCAAGATAAAGCAAGGAGATTCTGAGCTGCTTAGAGAATTCGTAGATAGATTCCATCGTGAAAGAATGACGTTACCACGCGTACCTAATAACTGGGCAGCTATGGCTTTTGCTTGTAATTTGAACGAGAAAAGCTGAGAAGCCACGAGATGACTCAAGGAAAGTCTATGTGAATTTCCAGCAACAACCTGGTCTGGTAAAAACATATACGAACCCTACATAGGCCTAGCAAGAAGGGACTCACATTCAAAGCAGGACAATCCCAGGTATGATCATATATCAAGAGATAGAGAATCGGGTTCATCGTCAAGGTATGGAAAAGATCGAAACGCACGAGAGACGCGAGATGATGATAGAAGCTTGAAGGCAAGATTTGGCGGTTACAATTTTAATGTCAGCACTTCAGAGTTGGTAGCAGTATTAAGAAGCATGGGTGATAAGGTGCGGTGGCCAAAGGAAATGAGATCAAATCCAAACAGGCGTAATCCTGAACACAGGTACGAGTTTCATAATGATCATGGTCATAAAATGGCAGATTGTAGATTGCTACAAGGTGAAGTACATAATTTATTAAAGTAAGGGTATCTTACCGAGCTATTTAGTGAAAAAGGTAAGCAAGCATACATGAAAAACAGGCAGGAGCCCCCTAAACCCCCCTCTCCGAAAAGGACCGTTAATGTTATAAGAGAGGCGAAGAAATTAACGGTGTGACATATACGGCGGCCAAGAAAATTTCAAAAGTTACAGTTACACACAGAAAACTGGTCTGACATATTTTGGAGGAAGAAAGTATTACATTTGATGATGCAGATGCGGACGGCGTGTTAACTCCACACAACGATGCACTGGTAATATCTCTACTTGTACATGATACTAATGTGAAACGAGTTTTGATTGATCCAGGTAGTTCCTTGAACATAATTTTGCTAATAGTATTAAAAGAGATGCAAGATGAAGATAAGCTAGAACCTAAGTCACATACTTTATCTGGCTTTGACAATTCAAGCGTCGTGACAAAAGGAAAGGTAGAATTTACAACATTCGCGGAAGGATGGTCAAAGATACGAAGTTCAAGTGGTAGTGATGGAAATGGCTTACAATATGATTCTCGGGAGACCGTGGATTCACGAAATGGATGTTGTGTCGTCTACTCTACATCAAGTTATTAAATTCCCATCACCATGGGGAATATGCCAAATACGTGGGGTTCAGCAGACATCCAGGAGCATCAACTCTGTAGTAGATTCAGGCACAAAAAAATGAAGAAAAGGAGCAATTATATAATCCAGTTGAGGATACTATGACACAAGCCTCACTTGGACACGAGCGAACAGATGTGAACTCAAGGACCGATTCCATCCAAAAACCAGAAGAAAATGAAAATATCAAAACGACGATTGAAGAATTGGAGGCTGTAGAATTATTCACACAATCGCCTAAAAAGGAAGTCTACATTGGGGCCAACTTAAGTCACTAAATGAAAGTTAAGTTGATTAAATTTTTGAAAACTAACGTGGATTGCTTTGCCTGGTCCCACTCTGATATGATAGGAATACCTCCGGAAGTAATGACTCACAAGTTAAATGAAGATCCATCATATACACCTATCAAAAAAAAAAGCAGGGAGCGTTCAAAAATCAGGCGATTCAATATGAGGTGTAAAAAACTTTTAAAAATCGGGTCTATTCGCGAGGTAAAATACCCTAATTGGTTAGCTAATATTGTAGTAGTACCAAAAAAGAACGGTAAATGGCGAGTTTGTGTAGATTACGCTGACCTAAACAAAGCTTGTCCTAAAGATTCGTTTTCGTTACCATATATAGATCAACTAATTGATGCTACTGCAGGGCATGAATTGTCAAGTTTTTTAGATGCATATTCAGGGTATAATCAAATCAAAATGGATCCTCTATATGAGGAAAAAACTTCATTTATAATAGACAGGGGAACTTACTGTTATAAAGTAATGCTATTTGGCCTAAAAAATGCTAATGCCACATACCAAAGGTTGGTGACCAAAATGTTCCAAGAACATTTAGGGAAAACCATGGAAGTCTATATAGATGATATGTTGGTCAAATCCCAACAATCAAGGAAACATATACATCACATGTTTGATACATTTTAGATTCTCCGTAAATTCAATATGAAGCTGAATCCCGAGAAATGTGCATTTGGCATTTCATCAGGTAAATTTTTAGGTTTTCTTGTTTCTAACCGTGGCATTAGAGTAAACCCTGCACAGATTAAAGCTATTGAAGAAATTCCTGATATGCTTACAAGTAAGAAAGAGGTACAAAGACTGACGGGAAGAATGCCTTGGGAGGATTTGTTTCCAAATCATCGGAAAAATGCTTTAAGTTCTTTTCAGCTCTTAAAAAGCAATATCAGTTCAAATGGTCTGAGGAATGTCAACAAGCACTCAAAAACCTGAAAGTCTACTTGTCAAATCCACCGTTGCTCGCAAAGCCAAAAGATGGGGAAATGTTACTTATCTACCTTGCTGTTTTCGAAGTAGCGGTGAGTGCTGTTTTGGTTCGTGAAGACCAAGGTAAACAGTCTCCAATTTATTATGATAGAAAATCATTATTAGATGTAGAGACACGGTACCCTCAACTAAAAAAACTTGCACTTGCATTAATCATGGCATCTAGGAAATTAAGGCCTTATTTTAAATGTCATCCTATCTCTGTAGTGACTGTTTATCCCCTGTATAATATATTACACAAATAGGAATTATCGGGTAGGTTAGCCAAGTGGGCTATAGAATTAAGTGAATATGACATCACATATCAACCTAGAACTACAATAAAGTCACAGGTGTTAGCAGATTTTTTGGCCGATTTTAGCCAAGGAATGTAACTAGAAGCAGAAAAAGAACTACAAGTATTCAATGGATCTAATCTAGGAACCAGGACCTTATTTACCGATGGCTCATCGAATATGAAAGGGACAGGTCTAGGAATTGTTTTAAAACCACCTAAGGGTGAAACCGTACGACAAGCTATAAAATGTCATCCTGTAACAAACAATGAGGCAGAGTATGAAGCTGTGACTGCAGGTTTAGAACTAGCACGCAAACTTGGCATAGAGCAGGTCATAATCAAAAGTGATTCGCAGCTCATAGTTAACCAGATGCTAGGGACTTATACAGCCAGGGAGGCAAGAATGCAGTAGTACATGGAGAAAGCGTAAGATTTGGTTAGGCAATTCCAAAACTGGAAGCTTGTGCAGATCCCACGAGAGGAGAATGTTGAAGCAGACGCCTTAGCTAATCTTGCATCTACGACAGAAGTAACAAATGATGAAAATGCTTTTGTAATACATCTATTTCACTCAGTACTCGATCAAGATAGAAATGAGGTAAATTTCAATAATTTAACTTGGGATTGGAGGAACGAGATTGTCACTCTTTTTCAGTACGGAACCGTCCCTGAAGATAAGAAAAAGTCTCACGCGCTTCTCAAAAAAGTTGCTCGGTATTGTTTAAAGTAAGGCAATCTCTATCGAAAAATATTCGGTGGTCCTTTAGAAAGATTCCTCGGACCTTCTCAAACAGATTATGTGATAAGAGAAATACACGAGGGACATTGTAGTAATCATGCAGAAGGAAGATCTTTAGTGAAAATCATGATTAGAGCAGGCTATTATTGGCCCAAAATGGAAGAAGACGCGGAAAATTTTGTGGCTAAATGTGACAAGTGCCAAAGATATGGTAATAATATGCATAGACCCGCGGAATTGTTATATCCAGTCATTGCACCGTGGCCTTTTATGAAGTGGGGGATGGATATCGTGGGTCCACTACCACAAGCAAAAGGCAAGGTAAGATTTTTGCTAGTACCCATTGATTACTTTACTAAGTGGGTGGAAGCAGGTGCTTTTAAACAGGTACAAGAAAAAGAGGTCAGAGATTTCATTTGGTGAAATATCATATGCCAATTCGGCGTACCAAAGGAAATCGTATGTGGTAGTGGCCCGCAATTTATAAGCACACAGATCACAGAGTTTTTTCAAAGTTGGCAAATCAAAAGGATTATCTCAATGCCTTACCATCCGGTGGGTAATGGACAAGTTAAATCGACGAATAAAGTCATTATCAACAATTTGAAGAAACGATTGGAGGAATCCAAAGGCAATTGGCCAGAGGTGTTACCTGGTGTTTTATGGGCTTACCGCACAACAACAAAAATAAGTACGGGAGAAACACCATTTTCACTGGTATGCGGAGCTGAAGCCTTAATCCCAGTTGAGATAGGGGAGCCAAGCACGAGATATGCACAAGCAACTGAGGAATCTAATGAAGAAGAAATGCGAATAAACTTGGATTTACTTGAAGAAAGAAGGGAAGCTGCGTTAATAAGAATGGAAGCACAAAAGCAAGTTACGGAATGATATTATAATCGGAAAGCTCGCTTAAGATATTTCAAGATTGGGGACTTCGTACTCAAAAAGGTTTTTTAATCCACGAGAACGGCTAATGCGGGAAAGTTAAGTCCAACTTGGGAAGGACCTTATAAGATTCACGGTATCACAAGAAAGGGAGCATACGAGCTAGAAACAATGGATGGCAAGATTTTACCTTCACATTGGAATGTCGTTCATATGAAGAGATACTATTTCTAAGGAAAAGAAGTATCCCACGGGGCAGGTACCCTCATTTTCGAATTTTATTTTTGAATTATTAAAATTTTACTAATAATTTTAGATGATAGGAAAAAATCTAACCCGTACTAAATGATGAATCACGACCTGCAAGACACGCGAAAAAATATAAATTCCCGGTTTAGGGTGACAATTTATTCTGGTAGAAACTCAAACAGATTAAGTAGTCTTCAGTTATAATCGTACCTCCGAGTCTCGTATATTTTTTCCATTTCAGGAAAAGGACCAAATGAAAGGAGTAATCAAGCGCTCGAGATTTCATATATCAAAGCTCAAACACTTGGGGGACTATATGATATACATAGGGTATATGTATAAAGAAGGCAAAGAACACTAAGAATAGTCAAAGTGCAAATCAAAACCTCAAAGGCTACTCATTGAATGAGTCAAGTTCAGTGCAAAGTTACGAGCCAATAACACGAAGCCAGCCAAAAAACCATATGATATCTAGGTCAATGGAAATGTATAGAAATGGGTTATAAAGAAAAACCCTTGAATTTTATTTTCTCTTTTTGAATCTCTTGTAAACAAAATAGTTAGGAAAAAGCCATAGAAGTTATTTAAAGACATGTAAGATGTTATTTAAACTTGACAAAGTTCAAATAAAAACTTTATTAAAGTTATTTCAAGAAACATGTGTGTTCCTATTTCTTTTGTCGTACAGTTACACCATTTATTATAGTTACACCATTATAAAGTTGAGACGTCTTCTTCATTAAGTATCAAAAATAAAAGAGCTATTTTTTATAAAATTCATGTATGATTCAAGCATCCATGAAATTAATAAATCATTTTATAAAACAAAAATGCAAAAAAGGGTAAAACGTAAACCCACGAATTAATTAACAACTCCTTAAGTATAAAGGCGAAGATGAGCAAAGCAGAAGCTCAAAATAACTAAGTTAAAAGAGAAAACTTATTAATATTAAAAAGTTTAGACTAAGTACGAACTTAGTCATAAACTATTTGTCATTTATACAAAATATCACACCTCCTTTTTACCTACTCCGAGAGAGTATAATAAGGAGTTATTTCCAACTTGAAGTGACAAACGAAACGGGATTTATTTATTTAAAATTCAGAGTCGCCACTTGGGATAATTATGGTGTCCCAAGTCACCGGTTCAAATCCCGAATCGAGAAAAAGATTGACTATGTATTACAATCTGCTAACACAGAAATCCGGGTAAGGAATTCTGTTAACCCGGGAGAAGGTGTTAGGCACTCCCGAGTTTCGTAGTTCTAGCACAGTCGCTTTGATCCTACTTAGCTTATTAAGTTTTCTAATTACTTATTTTAGAACCTATGTGTTTTTACCTTTTACCGCTTTTAAATTAGGAAAAGTATCTTAAAATGGGTCACGCGTACGTGTACCCGATTGTTTAGCGCATCAAAAATCATGTCACGCGAACGTATCCATAATTAATAACACTTTATTATTATTAAGAGAGTTTGGCCAAAGTTTCGTGAACGCATACTCTGATTTTGTTTTTAGAGTCGCAATCATGTTACGCGAACGTGTCAACAACCGCGATACTATATTAAACGGCCCTAAAGGTTTTTCTGCGAATATTCCTCATTAATAACTAATTAAAGTATTTGCGAGGGCCATAAACTATTTACGCAACCAAGTACAACTCACCCCCACCAATTAAAGTGATTAGCTAATTGACTAGAAGCACATAGAATTTATATGAATTAATTAGTGAATGTTTGTATTAACCCCTTAACGGAATCACATCGTAGAAAACTAATTCAATTGCTTGGAACTGCTTTGGGCTCACGAGGGCCCCCTAATAATGAATTCCTTTGAAGCTAAACTACATATGGCTCAAGTAGGCCATTATCTTATTTCCAAGTGAATTAAAATCTGGACCCAATAGTCTTGATCAACTCATAACAAACTAACATATATGAAATCAGAAGTGCAGCATATCCCCAAATACTTGTTACTCAAAAAAAAAATAAAGAAAATTGAACACTGAGTGAGATGTAGAATTCATATCTCGATTTTGAACAAACTAAATTACAAACATATGAGATGAAGTTCGAATCCCAGTTATGAACTTGCCAACAACGATGAAAAACCTTGCATAGCTTAGCTAAATTTGCAAACTATCAAACCATCAACTCATTATTTGAATCATGGTTCTTCAAAAACACAAATACCCCAAACGAATTCTAAAATGTGACTTATGCACAAAATCAAAGTTCAGAATCTATGAACCAAACTAAACCTGGAACAAATTTGAGCTAGATCGAAGGAAAAGGTTAGGCAAATCTAAATCAGACCACCAATCCAATTTACATACAAAATTTAGTAAAAATTGACCAAATCAAACTAGAGAAATAGTGGTTATCCACTTATACATATCATCAAGACTTGAGGTCATTCCCAAGCTCAAACAGTATTCAAATGGTCCTCAAATGCAGCCTTTAAAGTGAACTACAATATTGACAACATGAACAAAGCATACACAGTGCGACTGAACTAAAACACTCGGACAAATAAGGACTCGAGCCTCTTATATTCAAGCAAAATCAATTAAAGTCCTATAAATAAAGATAGTATCTAGTGGCATATTCAATTACACATGAAGAACCTAATTATGAAAGTTTGAAACAGAGATATCCATGAAAGTAAAGCTATATTATGAATCACAGCTTAATGTTTAACTACAAAGAACAACTTCTATTTCCATTTCAACTCCAATTTGAGAATCAACTCTACATGTTTAAGAACAGGTACTTGGAAAATGAAATAAGGGAGAGGTTAGAAGATCAACAGCAGCAGAGCAGTATTGACAGCAATATAACAGTGTTTACCCAATTGAATCCAACCCAAAACTTCCAAAGACCAGTTCCCAGTAGCTCAAACCATTTTGATCCCAGAAAAAAAGTCAAAATTACTTTAATCTTTTAAGAAACCCCAAATAAAACACACTCAGCTTCAATGAAACAGTGATTTTGGTGCCTTCCTTTTGTATTTTTCTCCTAATTTCCATACTCTATCAGTGTTTTTGCATTTTTGCTTTAGCCGTTTCTGATTTCTTCAATCTCCTCCCCCAAAAGAATTCAGCAAAAGGGGTATTTATACAGGGGAGTTTAGGGCAGCAGTAAGGTTTATGATTTTACCAATTGACCCTTCCCCAATTTCTATCAACTCTATTCAGGCCCCTAGTAAAAACCCTGTTTTGTTAAGTAGTCCCTTCCCATATTTTCTAGAAATTTCCTAGTTAGTTAGACCGGATTCCGCTTATTAAATTTCCCCCAAATACCCTTAGGAGACCTACTAATTACCTTAACAAACATAGATCAGTTTTTACCCAATTGCTTAGCCCAAATTCGGCTTGCAAAGAAAACCAACTGATCTTTCTTTCTGGGCTTTCATTTTTTTAAAGAACCAATTCCGAATCTCCAAAACTTAAACGGGCTTGAACAAAAATAAAAAGAAACAGAGCTCCATGATCCAGAACTAATACGAAAAAGAGGAAATCTAAAACTAAACAGAAATTGGTAGGATCCTAAACATGCAATCAAAAGGAATTTATTTAACAGGCTAAAAAAAGAAAGATGAGGAGAAGAGGATAGAACAGCATGAAGATGAGAAACAAAGCATAAAAAATGGAAAAGAAAAGAAAGAAAAGACAAAGGAAAATGGATACTCGCTTAAACCTTTCGAATTTAGCGAACAAAACGAACCCGCGAGGATAGGAGCTCTGGCCGGAATCTGGTGAATCAGAGATGAGTAAGAACTTACATTAATCAATGGATTTTGCCAAAAGCCATTGACTAATGCTAGTTTTAACTCAAAATATACTAAAATCAACGAAGAAAATCAAAGAATCAACGGCTGGCAATTTTAGATCTAAAACTTGGGGAATTTTGGGGTGTTTTGAAAGAAGCTGAAACAGGATATGAGATGAGGGAAGTGTGGGGGTTGTCTGACTGGATTTTGGGTGGTGTTCGAGGTAACGCCGCCACCGAAGAGGACGAGGCGAATTAGGGCGGCATTAGGGTTATAGGTTTGAAGGAGATGAAGTGAAGTGAGGTGTTTGAACTAGGCTGTTTGATTATTGTTTGGACAATTATAAACGAAGATGGGGTGATGCATCTGAACCGTTGGATGGGAACAAATGAAGGGGTCGGATTTTTTTAGACCTGAAGACTCTAAATGACGTAGTATCCCTCCCAGACTACGTCGTTTCAATGATCTTATTTCCTGAACATTTGGATCGGGCATGAGGCGGATTTGGGCTAGAGCAGGTTTGAAGGACAAATGATGTGGGCTTGATGAGTCTTAAATCGAAATTGGCCCAACTGATTTAAGACTACCAAAGTTCCCTTATTTTCAATTCTTTTTTTTTTTCTAATTTCTTTTATTTTCAAACTCTCTCTTTTTGATTAATTTTCATAATAAAACTGAAACTAAATCCTAAACCACATCAATCCTAATACATTAAACTAATTAAAAACCAAACTAAAGGAAAACTACCAAAGTTCAACAATTAAAATGCAAACATAAACTATTTTTTGGGATTTTTCTCTTTTTATAAAACCAACAACAATTACTAGTTAATTCTTAAAAATACAAAGTTAAATCCTACATGCAAAATGCAATATTTTTTGTATTTTTTATGAATTAAACAAAATTAAATGCGCAGAAAAATGCAAACAATTAATGAAAAATTCTACGAAATTGCAAATAATGGAAAATATTATTTTGTTTTGAATTTATGGGAGTAATTCATATAGGGCAAAAATCACGTACTCACAGCTGCCCCTCTTTGCTCGAAAATACAAAGAGTTTTTGTGCAAAAATAAAGTGAGCGGATACGAGCAATTTTTGCCCGTTTCAATAGTTCGTGGGAAACATTTTTGAAAGATTTGACCGCACCCAACTTTCGAGGTTGCCTACATATCCTTGGATAAAAAGAAATCAGGTCAGTGTAGTTCGGGAATATCTGGTAGCTGGGACTATCATGAAGTTGTGATTTCACTGTTGCTGCTGCTGCTGCTACTGCTTCCTGTCCCCTTATTACACCATGATAAAATAAAAAAAGATAGACTAAACTATAATCTATGAATAACAAGAAATCCTATCTATATCCTCAAACTTGATCTTGCAGCTCTTGTTGCCAAGTTGACTTGTATTCTCCAGGTTGAATTCCTTTGTTGTCGCCTTGAATTGTAATCTGAGATGTTTTTCCTTTTCTCCAGGGGGATGCCTGTTTGTTGAACTTGAATTGTACTTTGAGATGCTTTCCTTTTCTCCAGGTGGATGCCTGACTGCTGAAGTTGAACTGTATTCCCATGCTCTCTAGGTGGGCGTTGACTGCTGAACTTGAATGTATTCCCGTGCTCTCTAGGTGGGTGCCTGACTGCTGAACTTGAATGTATTCCTGTGCTCTCCAGGTGGGCGCCTGAATGCTGAACTTGAATGTATTCCCGTGCTCTCCAGGTGGGCGCCTGATTACTGAACTTGAATGTATTCCCGTGCTCTCTAGGTAGGCGCCTGACTGCTGAACTTGAATATATTCCCGTGCTCTCTAGGTGGGCGCCTGACTGCTGAACTTGAATGTATTCCCGTGCTCTCCAGGTGAGCGCCTGACTGCTGAACTTGAATGTATTCCCGTGCTCTCCAGGTGGGCGCCTGACTGCTGAACTTGAATGTATTCCCGTGCTCTCCAGATGGGCGCCTGAGTGCTGAACTTGAATGTATTCCCGTGCTCTCCAGGTGGGCGCCTGATTGCTGAACTTGAATATATTCCTGTGCTCTCTAGGTGGGCGCCTGACTGCTGAACTTGAATGTATTCCCGTGCTCTCCAGGTGGCCGCCTGACTGCTGAACTTGAATGTATTCCCATGCTCTCCAGGTGGGCGTCTGATTGCTAAACTTGAATATATTCCCGTGCTCTCTAGGTGGACGCCTGACTGCTGAACTTGAATGTATTCTCGTGCTCTCCAGGTGGGCGCCTGACTGCTAAACTTGAATGTATTCCTGTGCTCTCCAGGTGGGCGCCTGACTGCTGAACTTGAATGTATTCCCGTGCTCTCCAGGTGGGCGCCTGACTGCTGAACTTGAATGTATTCCAGTGCTCTCCAGGTGGGCCCCTGACTGCTGAACTTGAATGTATTCCCATGCTCTTCAGGTGGGCGTCTGATTGCTAAACTTGAATATATTCCCGTGCTCTCTAGGTGGGTGCCTGACTGCTGGACTTGAATGTATTCCCATGCTCTTCAGGTGGGCGTCTGATTGCTAAACTTGAATATATTCCCGTGCTCTCTAGGTGGCCGCCGGACTGCTGAACTTGAATGTATTCCAGTGCTCTCCAGGTGGGCCCCTGACTGCTGAACTTGAATGTATTCCCGTGCTCTCCAGGTGGGCGCCTGACTGCTGAACTTGAGTGTATTCTTGTGCTCTCCAGGTGGGCGCCTGACTTCTGAACTTGAATGTATTCCCGTGCTCTCCAGATGGGCGCCTGACTGCTGAACTTGAAATGTATTCCCGTGCTCTCTAGATGGGCGCCTGATTGCTGAAACTTGAACTGTATTCCCTTGCTTTCTAGGTGTGTGCCTGATTGCTGAACTTGAAATGTATTCCCGTGCTCTCCAGGTGGGCACCTGATTGCTGAAACTTGAACTGTATTCCCTTGCTCTCCAGGTGGGCGCCTGATTTCAACAAAATAGACAAAAATAAAGAAAATTTTCTGCCCCAGTTTTGTAGCTGGGCACATATGTGAGTGTTAAACTGAATCATGTTACCAAATATTCTAAGAATTTAAAAGCTAGATCTTGAACTGTACTCCCTTTCTCTCCAGGTGGGCGCCCGATTGCTAAAACTTGAACTGTATTCCCTTGCTCTCTAGGTGGGCGCCTGATTGCTGAAACTTGCTTTGTATTCCCTTGCTCTCTAGGTGGGTGCCTGATTGCTGAGACTTGAACTGTATTCCCTTGTTCTCCAGGTGGGCTCCTGATTGCTGAACTTGAATTACTTCTCCCTGTTCTCCAAGTGGGTACCTGATTTCAACAAAAATAGACAAAACAAAGAAAATTTTCTGCCCCAGTTTCAAATCAAAGAAAAATCTTGTCAGTTTAAAAAATATGGTGGTTGGTTTGTGGCCTTGACTTTGAGGGATATTGCTCCTTCACTTCCCACGATAACTGATTTCCACTCGAAGACCTTGCCTGTTTATTGACTAACCACTTTCTCTGTCATCTGTATTATCGAAAATACCTTTTCTCCATTCAGACCCAATATCCTCTATTTGTTGCATTGCTCATGAACTGGCATCTGCCCAACCTTTGTGTCTCACATGAACCCCAAAGCACGAAACTTGTCGCCCCTCATTGCGTATGCTGTTCTTTCTTGACTTAACCACTGGTCCTGTCCTTGAGGTCTATTGCTCAATCGCTAGCTATGATAACCTCGATTTCTTCTTGGAAGATCTTGCTTGCCACTGGTTTACCACCCTTTTGTCAATCTTTTCAAAGGAAATACCTTTGATCTATTCACCCTAACCCTTCATCTGTTGCATTGTTCATAAATTGATATATACCAAGCCTTTGTATTTCACAAGGATCCCAAAGCATGTTGATTGTTACCAACTCAGTGTGCTTGCTGTTCTTTCCTGACTTATGACACTTTGATGTGTTAACCAGATCCCGTTTTGTGCAATTGGAAAGTTGGTGGCAAATTTTGAAGTCATTTCTCACTTGTTCTGACCAAACTGACTCGGGAAGGGGAAGTAAACAAGACAAAAGGAACAGAGTAAAGGACAATGGAAAGAGATGATTCCTAACAAGAAAATTACAAGGTAGAAACCTATCGGATGTGGATACCAACTCTAATGACCATGACATGCACCTATGGCCTATTCTGTCAAGCAAGTCCGATGTTCAACTCCTGTTATACCCCCAAACCTGAAACTTCGCTTCGACGCTCCGTCGTTAGTCATCTTTGACAATCTCCGTATGGTGATTTCCCATATGATTCTCAATCCTTATTCGATTTGTAGTGCCCGAAGGGTTTTCACCATCAAGCCTCTCTCCTTTTGTTCTTTCTCTCAACTTACAGTCGCCTCAAGGTGCCCGTGAAAGTTTTCACCAATAAGACTCTCTCATTTTTATTTCTCTCAGCTCCCGTCGCCTTGCGGTGCCCGTGAGGGTTTTCACTAATAAGACTCTCTCATTTTCATTATTTTTTCTGCTTGGACCGGAGTGTTTCCCCTGATATGAATCACCTTTACTTGCTTGACTTGGCATCTCTTGAAGACTGATCAGAAGGTCTTTCTTTGGACCGTAACGTAGGCTTTTGGATAGGGTTAGAAAGAAAGAGTTTTAAAGGCTCAAAACAATTCAAGTGGGTTCAAAATTACAACTTTCGGAATCAGATTTCTTACAACAACCACAACTTCTGCCTCAGTTTCTTGCTTGGGGATTTTGATTTTGATTTTGATTTTGATGGGACCGAACCGTGAGGCTGCCTACGTATCCTTAAAAGGAATCAGGTCGAATGTAATTTATGTCATAGAAATTACTTTGTTATTGTGATTTTCCTTTTCTTTTTCTTCCTCTTTCTCTTCTTTTCTTTTCTTTCTTCCTTTTCTCTTTTTGTTGTTTTATTGTTTTGTTGTTTTTGTTGTTTTTCTTTTTTTTTTCTTTTTCTTTTTTCTTCTCTCTCTTTTCATTCTTTTTGTTTTCTCTTTTTCCTTTACTTATCTTTCACGCTTTTGTTTCTGATCTTTGCTACTAATTTCGAAAGAGGGGTATGAAAGAAAACAAATAAGGCTCAAAGGGGGTAACAAATGATAAAGTGTTTAGATAGCAGAACAAAATGCTTCAAAACATGCCAAGCACAAACAACACATTTAAACAAACAATAGAAAACATTCGTATCATCTTTTGATCGTACCAGTCTTGATAACCATATCCACACATTTGCCTTCTATATCTGTTAGATACAAAGCACCATTGGACAACACTCTCACTCTCATTACCACGAACGACCGCTGTCAATTTGGGCAAGCTTGCCTTTAGCTTCAACCTAATACGGGATAATGTATTTCAATACCAAATGACCCTCTTCAAATTTCCGGGGGTGCACCTTCTCTTGCCATTCTCTTTCGATACAATTGGCCATGACATACTGCCGCCAATCTTTTCTCATCAATAAGACTTAATTGCTCCAATCGGGTTTTGACCCATTCTCAACATCAATCTGTGCTTCATCATCACACTCTATTTTGGATTCTCAGAATTAAATTGGCTTTTAGAACTCGGCCGAAGGCTCCTCATGCATGTCATGTCATTGAAACCAGCATAAAAAGAATTGTACAAAAAAGGAAACAAAAATAAAAACTATCAGGAGCGATGGAAAAGGAAAATTACATTTCATTGAAAACAAAGGATAACAGGGTTTGTTCATCAAACAAGCGAAAAGTAAAAATCTAGGTCACAACCCTGGAATGACCCAAGTAGAAAGGAAAACAAAGAAAACTACCAAAACTCCTTCCGAGTAGGGAGAGGAACGGCTTCCCAATTGCTAAGCTTCACATTCGGCCCAACAAAATGCACCTCTTCATCACCAGAACCTTCCCCAATTTCTACCGTGTCACTTCATCAAATAGACTTTGGACTCTCTCAAATCAACTCCTCATCAAAGACAAACACAGACTTTGGAACTGCTGACACCGGACGCTTTACTGCCCCCCACTTGACAAAAGTCCTGAGGAGGTGTGGGATAGGCCTAGAGAGTGGCCATGATTTCTTTTCCAACTTTGTAGCCTTATTCACATCATCCCCTGTAGGCTTGAACCCCAAACCAAATGTACCCAGATTTTTACGTAGAGATACTGGTTGCACGATACCTTGCAAAGATGTGCCCAGACCTTTATCCGGCACAAAACCATACTTCAACATCTCGTTAGCTACCATGCAAATCGAAGGTGATAGCCTCGGCCTTGGAATGCATTTTCCTTCAGGAATCTTTTCGACAGACATCGTTTCGGAAGTTTGATAAGCTAAAGGTCCTTTATCATCTCCGGCCTCAATAAATGGAACGGATGAATCTTCATAAAGGGATAAATCCTCTTCCCCACGCACAAATATCTCTTGTTTGTCCTACTCAAATTTAACCATTTGATGTAACGACGATGGCACTGCCTTAGCTGTATGTATCCAAGGCCTACCCAATAACAAATTATACGGGGCAACCACTTCTAGCACTTGAAATTCCACACTGAAACCAACTGGCCCTATCACCAATTCAAGAGATATCTCCAGCAGAACCTTTTCCTTTCCCATCAAGACCTCGAACACCTACACTGTTAATGTGGATTCTTTCAGTGCCGATCTTCAACTTTTGCAAAGTGGACAGAGGGCAAATATTTGCACTGGATTCATTATCAACCAACACCCTGGTGACAAAATAGTTTTCACATTTCACCGTGATACAAAGAGCTCGATTGTGTTCCGTACCCTCTATAGGAAGCTCATTGTCTGCAAAAGTGGTCCTATTTGCTTCAAAGATCCTGCTAGCAATCTTTTCTAATTGATTTACTGTGATCTTATTAGGAACATGTGCCTCTTTCAGAATCTTCATTATGGCCCCACGGTGTTCATCCGAATGTGTCAACAAAGTAACAGAGAAATATTAGCTGGAGTTTTCTTTAATTGTTCAACAATGGAATAGTCTTGCACTTTAATCTTTCTCAAGAACTCTTCGGCCTCTTCCTCGATAACCGGTTCCTTCACTGGAATTTGGCTATCCTTGAAGAGCTTGGCATTCCTTAATTCTTTGGAGGTAAGACATCCTCCGAAATGAGTTGGTCCTCCGATCTCAACAAATTCTTCCTCCACTTATTTTCCCTTGTGTGTCAATGTTGCTCGTTTGTAGTTCCGTGGGACATCCTTTGTCTCAACTGCTGGTAACTGAGTCATTGATTTAGTAGCAATAGGGGTAATGGGAGACCCTTTCACAACTACAACAGGCTTGCTTGGCATCCCTAGTACCACCAACTTTGGCTTTTTCCGACTTGCCCCGACACCATTCGAAGACCCTGTTGCAAACATCGCACATTTTCTAGATACTTCATCTTGCTCCACAATCTTAGCGGGGTTTTCAATTTCAATGGGAGTCCCGAAATGAGGAGTGCAACAGTATGGATCCGAGGTCTTGAAAGTTGGTTTTGTAACATAGTATTGGGCATCAGGAACTTTGAACAAGGTTTCACTAGAAGATAAAGGGATGTTGGCATGGGGAGGAGCTGCAAAAATGGGAGTAGTTAATGACACACTTGTATTGGCGGGTGGAGCATGAAAAGACTGGGGCAAGGTATCAGGGTAGTTGTGGCAAGGGGTAAAGCCTGGGGCATGTTGTGAGGAGATACCAGCGGCACTGGGAATCTGGGATTGTGATGGTAGTGGGACGGAAGCAAGATTTTTGATGTAGTTGGTGGGGAATAGGGTAAAGGGTGCCCACTAATCTAAGCCTAGTACATATCCATTATCTAGCATTTCAACCTTTGGTCCTCTTCTTTCAACTCAAATTCCGATTCGACAACACCTATGTCTGATCGCTTATTAGTCATGACTGTCTTGCTGTTTGACCTAGCGTGTATGGATGACTCGCCCAAATGCCACAAACTAACCACCTTCATGTTACTTGACGACAACAACATACTTGTTAGCGATCATTGTTTAACAGATAGACAACCGCGCATTTTGGGGAATGAATGCACCTAAACAGTTAACCGTTTCTATTATGCATTTGCTCGGCTGCTTGCGTCATCCCGGCTTTTTCTTATTTGAATTTGCAACTTCTATTTTTCCCTCTTTTTCTTTTTTTTTTTCTTTTCATTCTTGCCTTTTCTTTCTCTTTGTTTTTATTCTCTCATTTCCCTATCCTATTTTGCCATTTCTTCCTTCTCTCGGTTTTTTATTTTTGCTCTTTTTCTTTTCTGTTTGTCTCTTGTTTTTCCTCTCTTTTCTTTTCTTTTTTTTTTTCTTTTCTCTTTTTCTTCTTTTTTTATCACTCTTTTTCTTTCTCTTGGTTATCATCGAATTCTATGGAGATTTTTTACGTATCATGATCCCGCATGAATCAGACCGAACGTAGTTCTGGGAGATAAATATAAAAATAAACAAAATATTTTGGGATTTTCAAATTTTTCCAAAAAAATAAAATGTTCTGATTATAGCGACTCCTCATACCGAATTTTTACCATAAAAACCAATAGACTCAAAAAGGAAACTAACAGGAGAAAAATCAAGATTCATTTTGACTCGAAAAGTTATCACTATTTTTTAAAATTTCCATAAAAATATTCGGCTTTGCCCATACGGCCTTTCAGCACTTCGAGGGAGAAGATTTTAAGGCTGTGTTCGCTTAACTAGCCAAAAACTTGAAAAATGACCAAAGACTGTTGTTCTTGCAAAAATAGCCTTCCGGCGCCCTTTTGGAGACATTCGACTATTTTGACAAGAATGGCATCCCCTTACTTATTTACAATAAAAATAAAATTTTATTCTTTTGGGCTATTTTTCAAAAAGGAAGTTGGACCCGATGGGGTTTGCCTACGTATCTCACACCCTGTGAGAATCAAACTGGCGTAGTTCGGGAAGCTTTGACATATTTTAAGGGACACAGTGTTTGACTCTTTTGAAATAACTTTCTTTTTTTGAAAATTTTGGCAGAGTTTCGGGATGTTTTCAAATACCGGGTTTTTCTTTAGAATCGGGCTTTATTTCTTACCTACATCACTCTTGGTTTTTCTTTTTTGCTTTATTTTCCTTATCCGGTCAGCATGTAAGCCGAAACAAATAAAAGTTCACATAGCACATAGAATACATCCGGATGGTCTGTTATTTTGGGCACACCTGTCCTAGACAGACCTAACCCCTGTGTTGAGTCCCCTAAGTCAAATGCACATGATGCAAACAAGCGTTCGTACTAGGGATCCGGCATGAGGTCTTATTATACTAGGTTTAAATCCTAGGGTTTTTGGTCTAGACTTGGGGTACCCGAGCGGACAACTGGGGCCGAGGAAGGGGCGATGTACCGGGAGCACTAAAGTCTACCTGGCCTTGTCGCTTGCCCAGCCTCGCTCTATTTGGTATAATTTGTACAAAAAAGTGGGCTACGCGAACGTATGCACCATTTTCAGAAGACTCAGAGGGATGGAATAAGAAGACAATTATATACAATTCAACAATATTAAAGCGGTAAACAGATAGCATTTAACACAAAAAGGTTCACAGAATACATTAATATCAACGATAAATAAAGCCAAGTAAAAATCATGAAACAAGCTCGAATTCTTGAACCCTGAACCAGAAGTTCTGGGTTCTTATCCCCAGCAGAGTCGCCAAAGCTGTCACACCTCCTTTTTACCTACCCCCCCGAGAGAGGGTATAATAGGAAGTTATTTCCAACTTGAAGTGACAATCGAAACGGGATTCACTTATTTAAAATTCAGAGTCGCCGCTTGAGATAATTGTGGTGTCCCAAGTCACCGGTCCAAATTCCGAATCAAGAAAAAAATTGACTCTGTATTACAGTCTGCGAAAGAAATCCGGTAAAGAATTTTGTTAACCCGAGAGAAGGTGTTAGGCACTTTCGAGTTCTGTGGTTCTAGCACGGTCGCTTTTATCCTACTTGGCATATTAAATTATCTAATTACTTATTTTAGAACCTATGTGTTTTTACCTTTTACCACTTTTAAATTAGGAAAATTATCTTGAAACGGGTCACGCGTACGTGTACCCGTTTGTTTGCCGCATCAAAAATCATGTCACACGAACGTGTCCACAATTAATAATGCTTTATTATTATTAAGAGAGTTTGGAGAAAGTTGCGCGAACACATACTCTGGTTTTGTTTTTAGAGTCGCAATCATGCCACGCGAACGAGTCCACAACCGCGATAGTATATTAAATGACCCTAAAGGTTTTTCTACGAATATTCGTCATTAATAACTAATTAGAGTGTTTGTGAGAGCCATAAACTATTTACGCAACCAAGTTCAGCTCATCCCCACCAATTAAAGTGATTAGCTAATTGACTAGAAGCACATAGAATTTATATGAATTAATTAGTGAATGTTTGTATTAACCCCTTAACGGAATCACATCGTAGAAAACTAATTCAATTGCTTGGAACTGCTTTGGGCTCACGAGGGCCCCCTAATAATGAATTCCTTTGAAGCTAAACTACATATGGCTCAAGTAGGCCATTATCTTATTTCCAGGTGAATTAAAATCTGGACCCAATAGCCTTGATCAACTCATAACAAACTAACATATATGAAATCAGAAGTGCAACATATCCTCAAATACTTGTTACTCAAAAAAAAATAAAGAAAATTGAACACTGAGTGAGATGTAGAATTCATATCTCGATTTTGAACAAACTAAATTACAAACATATGAGATGAAGTTCGAATCCCAGTTATGAACTTGCCAACAACGATGAAAAACCTTGCATAGCTTAGCTAAATTTGCAAACTATCAAACCATCAACTCATTATTTGAATCATGGTTCTTCAAAAACACAAATACCCCAAACGAATTCTAAAATGTGACTTATGCACAAAATCAAAGTTCAGAATCTATGAACCAAACTAAACCTGGAACAAATTTGAGCTAGATCGAAGGAAAAGGTTAGGCAAATCTAAATCAGACCACCAATCCAATTTACATACAAAATTTAGTAAAAATTGACCAAATCAAACTAGAGAAATAGTGGTTATCCACTTATACATATCATCAAGACTTGAGGTCATTCCCAAGCTCAAACAGTATTCAAATGGTCCTCAAATGCAGCCTTTAAAGTGAACTACAATATTGACAACATGAACAAAGCATACACAGTGCGACTGAACTAAAACACTCGGACAAATAAGGACTCGAGCCTCTTATATTCAAGCAAAATCAATTAAAGTCTTATAAATAAAGATAGTATCTAGTGGCATATTCAATTACACATGAAGAACCTAATTATGAAAGCTTGAAACAGAGAGATCCATGAAAGTAAAGCTATATTATGAATCACAGCTTAATGTTTAACTACAAAGAACAACTTCTATTTCCATTTCAACTCCAATTTGAGCATCAACTCTACATGTTTAAGAACAGGTACCTGGAAAACAAATTAAGGAAGAAGTGAGAAGATCAACAGTAGCAGAGCAGTACTGACAGCAATATAACAGTATTTACACAATTGAATCCAACCCAAAACTTCCAAAGACCAGTTCCTAGTAGCTCAAACCATTTTGATCCTAGAAAAGAGTCAAAATTACTTCAATCTTTATAGAAACTCCAAAGAAAACACACTCAGCTTCAATGAAACAGTGATTTTGGTGCCTTTTTTTTTGTTTGTATTTTTCTCCTAATTTTCTGACTCTATCAGTGTTTTTACATTTTTGCTTTAGCCGTTTCTGATTTCTTCAATCTCCTCCCCCAAAAGAATTCAGCAAAAGGGGTATTTATACAGGGAGTTTAGGGCAGCAGTAAGGTTTCAAATTTTACCAATTGACCCTTCCCCAATTTCTTTCAACTCTATTCAGGCCCCTAGTAAAAACCCTGTTTTGTTAAGCCAGTCCATTCCCCAATTTTCTAGAAACTTCCAAGTTAGTTAGATCAGATTCCCCTTATTAAATTTTCCCCAAATACCCTTAGGAAACCTACTAAATACCTTAACAAATATGGGTCAGTTTTGACCCAATTGCTTTGCCCAAATCCGGCTTGCAAAGAAAACCAACTGACCTTTCTTTCCGGGCTTTCGTTTTTTTTAAAGAACCAATTCCGAATCTACAAAACTTAAACGGGCTTGACCAAAAATAAAAAGAAACAGAACTTCATGATCCAGAACTAACACAAAAAAGAGGAAATCTAAAACTAAATAGAAATTGGTGAGATCCTAAACATGCAATCAAAATGAATTTATTTAACAGGCTAAAAAAAAGAAGAAAAATGAGGAGAAGAGGATAGAACAACATGAAGATGAGAAACAAAGCATAAAAAATGGAAAAGAAAAGAAAGAAAAGATGAAGGAAAATGGATACCCGCTTAAACCTTTCAAATTCAGCGAACAAAATGAACCCGCGAGGATAGGAGCTCTGGCCCGAATCCGGTGAATCAGAGATGAGTAAGAACTTACATTAATCAATGGTTGTTGCCAAAAGCCATTGACTAATGCTAGTTTTAACTCAAAATATACTAAAATCAACGAAGAAAATCAAAGAATCAACGGCTGGCCATTTTAGATCTAAAACTTGGGGAATTCTGGGGTGTTTTGAAAGAAGCTAAAACGGGATATGAGATGAGAGAAGTGTGGGGGTTGTTTGAATGGATTTTGGGTGGTATTCGAGGTGACGCCGCCACCGGAGAGGACGAAGCGAATTAGGGCGGCATTAGGGTTATAGGTTTGAAGGAGATGAAGTGAAGTGAGGTGTTTGAACTAGGCTGTTTGATTGTTGTTTGGACAATTATAAATGAAGATGGGGTGATGCATCTAAACCGTTGGATGGGAATAAATGAAGGGGTATATTTTTTTTAGACCAGAAGACTCTAAAATACATAGTATCCCTCCCATACTATGTCGTTTCGATGATCTTGTGCCTGAACATTTGGACCGGGCATGGGGAGGATCTGGGCTGGAGCAGGTTTGAAGGACAAATGATTTGGGCGTGATAAGTCTTAAATCGAAATTGGCCCAACTGATTCCCTTTTCCTTCTATTTCCCTTATTTTCAATTCTTCTTTTTCTAATTTCTTTTATTTTCAAACTCTCTCTTTTTTATTAATTTTTAAAATAAAACTGAAACTAAATCCTAAATCACATCAATCCTAACACATTAAACTAATTAAAAACCAAACTAAAGGAAAACTACCAAAGTTCAACAATTAAAATGGAGACATAAACTATTTTTTGTAACTTTCCCCTTTTTATAAAACCAACAACAATTACTAATTAATTCTTAAAAATGTAAATTTAAATCCTACATGCAAAGTACAATATTTTTTATATTTTTTATGAATTAAACAAAATTAAATGTACAGACAAATGCAAATAATTAATAAAAAATGCTACAAAAAGCTACGAAATTGCAAATAATGGAAAAGATTATTTTGTTTTGAATTTATAGGAGTAATTCATATAGGGCAAAAATCACGAGCTTACACAAAAACGCCTCGAAAAGGTCTGGGGACTTATAATTTCCAAAAAACTAAACCCCAAAATGGGACCAGGGGTTATAACCACATTCCACCAAAAGAAAAAAAAAAGAAAGTCACATTTCATAACTTGTCACTGAGGAGTTAAAGAAGGGTCTAAAGTAGGGTCACCAGCAGCAGAAGGTTCAAGTTGGCTTGAAGGAGTTAAATCATTCACCATACCCATATCATCTTCAATATATTTGGGGGTATCCGCCATGGGAGAAGGAAAGTCTTGGCCTTGCTGAGTCTTTTTAATAGTTTATTTTATCTTAGCTAGTTCAGCCTCCAAGTTAAAGCCCTCTTGGCTAGCCTCCACAAGGGTGTCATGGCGAGTGTTTAAAATTGCCCAGCTCACTTCAACTGCAGTCTTGTCCTCGAGAATCTCGTAATCTTTCCCCCATTGATCAATTTCACTTTTAAGCTTTTCATTCTCAACCAAGGCAGGATCATAAGAAGCTTGAAGAGAAGCACGTGAACTTTCTAAAGAACGGACTTTATTAGAAGACTCACAGAGATCTTCTTGAGTCTGAGTCAAAGTTTGCACAAGTTCACCGGCATAAACTTCTTTCTCATTTAACAAAGCCCTCAATTCTCTGATCTCTTCACTAGCCTTGGAGAGTTGCTCAGAAAAAGATGTTTTGAGGAGATTTTTATCTTTGCTAGCTTGATTCAAGGAAGCCTTCTCGACTGCCAACTCTAAAGTTAAAACCTTCAATTGTTACACCAAGGTACATTTAATCTCTTCTAACACTTCCATTGGAAACCTTTCATACTGTTCTCTCCAGTTGTACGCTTCAACTTGATAATCGTGCACTAATTTCTCCGTATGGAAAACTCTCTTCATCATCTCTGTGCCAACTAGATTGATCTAAAAAAAAGAGGGTAAGAACCTTAAATAAAAGAAGGGTGAGGTAAAATATGAAAAGAGATACCTTTAAAGATGATTGCACTATGTCATTCATCCAAGTCAAAGAGTTGTGAGTTGTGCCTCTCAAGCTTGGATTTCTCAACTGGACCAATCAAAGGTTCAAGCCACACATCAGCCCAAACTGATTTTCTCAAAAGGTTACCATCGGCAGGAACCTCGATGATAAATTGTCTCATAGCTTCACGTCCACTTGAGGAACCAACCTCAGTTTGATAGAAAATTATAGGAGGAACTGTGGAAGGAGTTAAAATAGCCTGAGGCGGAGTAGTAACAACAACAGTCACAACTATCAAGAGAGATGTCACAGGAACATGCATGGAAAATGAGGCAAGGGGCACTTTATCAGAAATCGGACCCAAACTTTCACTATCAAACCCACAAGCAAAAAGTTGATCAACAGAATCACGAGTAGCCGCGGGAGTGTCATCATCGAAAATCACCAAGGTGGCTTCAAAAGGCTCGGGTAAAGGAACAGAATGGGGATGAGACGCTTCATCACCTGAAATAATACGTCTTCTAGCCCGAGGTCTCTTAACCAAGGAATTCTCATCTTGTTCCTCTTCTTCTTCAAAATCTTGGACAGCAGAAGCCTTCCTTTTCGATGAAGTACCCAAAATTATCTCTTGGGCCCTTTCCAAAGAAACTCTGGAAGCTATCACGGCCTCAACACCTATGCCTCGAATGGGAAATCGTGATAAAAGAAGGATCAAAATAAGTTCTAAGTAAAGAAAGAATAGAAATACGAAGGGTATAAGAGAAAAAATAAGTTACCGCGCGTTTTCACTTTCCAACCAAATTGATGGGAAAAGTTTTTTCATGATCTACCTTCCATCGGAGCAACACTTAACAACTTTTCTACCCAACCACAGAAATTGGAAATCTCATCGACAATTCCCATGGTTGCTGAAAAAGAAGAACAAGTTAAAATGACAAGCATCAAAATTAAAAAAAAAGGGCATAGAAAAGTTATGAAAAGAAAACTTACGTGCAAAATTTCACTTCTCAGGAAATGAAACATTATCTTCACCCACTAAACCAACAGTGGAGGCAACAACAAACCTAACATACCAGCCACGGTCTTTATCGTCCTCTGGGCTGACTAGAACTCTCTTGCTTCTCACTACTAAAGTAAAAATTCCATAACTAAAAAGTTTGGGAGAATAAAGGTTAATTAAATGGAAGAAAGCAAAAGGCAAGCCAGCCATGTTGGCCAAATGCCTCAAACAAGAAACAACCCTCCACAAGATGGGGCCAATTTGTCCTAACCAAATATCAAAACAACGGCAGAATTCGATGATAGCCGGGTCAATAGGGGACTTGAAATTCAATGTAAAAGGGTATGTATATACGAAAGAAAACCTAGTCAAGTAAGAAGTAATTCTTTGGTTTGCAGTGGGAATTATAATGGGGAAATCATGACTCCAATGGCAATCTCTACGAATCGCAGAAATCAAACCTTTAGTGATCTGAGTTGGGTAAATGTCAGCACGATCTAATGAAGACATAGAAGGAACTTGGTTTTTGATGGACTCCCTATCATTGTAAAAAGATAGTTCAGCAGGCGCAATTTCATTAACCAAAGGTTCACGAAGAGGTTCAATGGGTTATTTATTTCTAGATGAAGACCTTTGGGAAAGAGAACCTCTAGTTCTAGAGGGAGGAATTGAAATCGTAGAAGGAAGAGAAGGACCTCGAGAAGATAAAGAACCTAAAATACAGAGTCTTCCTCCTCTCCTACTTCTAATAGGAGCAAGAAAAAGATTGTCAACAATAGGGACTCTCTGAGGGTTAGTGTTTGAAGAGTACATAGTAGCACGAGGAAGAAGAAAACTAGAGTTGAATATTTTGACTTTTATGAGAAAGACAAAGATGAAAACTTATATTTATGCTCAGAAGCAACCGTCAAAGGAAAAGGCGCAATGATAGAAACGTCATGATGGAAGCCGTCATTTCATAATTAATGAAGCTGTAAAAAAGCCCTAAAAAGTGCTAAAAAGTTGCAGAACTAGCCGGGGGATGTCACGTGTCATGAACATTAAATGGAAGTGACATATGAAGCGTCAGTTTCAGAGAAGAAATAATGGCGGCAAATATTCCTGCTTTAATTTGATCCACTTCCCAAATATTCTATTGAAGAATAAATGGCAAGTGGGGGGACTATCTGTATTGGGAAAAATTGAGTTCGTGTATAGAATTAAATATGAGGTGCTATATCATGACACGTGGACTAGTACAAGTGTGACTAATTGGCAAAGTAAAGAGGCACGAGCTTCAACAGGCACGGGCAGAGATCCAAGGAAGTTAGAAAGGATAAATGCTCGTACCTATTGATATTCGGTAGTTATATCAGAAAAATGAACTTAAATAGCAAAAGAGGTACACATACGTATTATTGGTAATTAATAGGCATTAATTACAGAAAGCATTATGGAATTTGTAATGAATCGGTTATGATTACCAATTATAACGTTACATTAATGCCATTAATTGTCATAAAGACTCTATTATGATAATGATAAAGGAAAAACGTATTACTTCGAGATAGCTATAAAAGGGGAAGATTGAAAATTTGTAAGGACACGAAATATTATTGCAATATACCAATTTATTTTGCTTTCTTCTGCTTATTGAAGTTAATTTCTTCTATTCATTATATATCTGATTATCAGTAACCTGAATTCTTCTAAAATAAATCTTTGGCCAAAAACCCTATTTTTGGTTAAACAGGGTGTTCAAAATTCAAAGAAGTGAAAAAAATTCTCTTACAAAGAGTGGTCAATATATGATATATACCTCTAAAATCTAATATTTTACCTAGTACACAGTATAATTTTCCGACGACGGGACCACCCTCAAAAGCTTTGCCCATGCCTGTCACAACTTGCTTCTTAGTGCTACATGGGAAGAGAATTTTTCTATATTTATACGAAACTAGCTGCTAAGATAAAGGGTTAAGTGCACGGGTAGCCAACTATAGGGCCCGTTGTTTACAGATTCAGCATTTCCAACGTACTTAAAACAAAGCAAGGAGACACTTTCATTCATATTCGTGTAGTTAGTAAATCGTGTTGTATTTGCACTATGTCATTAAGCGAGTTCTAGCATAAAATGGATGGAGAAAAGGTTTAATAATTTACTTTCCTATCTTTTACGTATCATATAAGGCAGAATTTTTTCTGAAATTGGTTAGTACTAGATGCAAAGTATATCCTTATCAAAATAAATAAAATAGAGATCCAAAGTATAAAGAGGGTAAAATTAACCCTTTTAGAAAAAGCATGTTATCAGAGGGTAGTTTTGTCATTAAAAAAAAGAAACACGGTGGACTTGATCAAGTCTCAAACTCGTCGTATTATTTGCGGCTTAATCCACATATAAATATTGATTGACGTTCAAACTCGAAGCTTTCGTTGAAATTACTCAGCAAAATCTACTTATATTTGGAGTCAGAAAGACTTTGAAAACATCAAACTCGTACATAATATAAAAAAGAGTCGCTCTCTGCAATTTACCAATTAAGTTGTCAATCCAATAGCTTGTGGTCGAAGAAAACATGGAGATGGAGCAGCAGTTGGAGTGGAATGAAGCACAGAAGATTGTGATAAACGTAGACCTTGTTGCTGCAGCCAAACTGCATCTTGAGTTTCTTGCTACCCTTGATAGGAACCGTTGGCTCTATGAAGCCCCTGCTCTGAATTTGGCAATTTATAGGTAATCCCCAATTTTGAAATTGTCGCTGTGTTGCAATTGTTCACTTAGCTATGATATATAATTATTTTTTTGATAACGCTAGTCCATTGCAATTGTTCACTTAGCTATGTCCATTGCACGCACCTTGACTATCTACCTGCTACATCCACCAAGGCTTAGGTAGATGAGAGAAATCTTGCCTGAACTGGGATTTGAACCTGAGACCTCATAGTTCTCCACCCAGTTCACTTAGCTATGATGTTACTACTTGTTGAAAATGCTATCTTAATTAGACGTTTTTTTTTGTCTTCCGGTCTTGGGGTGATACTAGCAGTTAATATTGCATTGGTTTAAGTACAGTATAATAGTCAGTGCAAGGTGACTGATTTAGTTTTTATGTTCTTTCGCTTCTCACTCATGTTGTGTATTATAACTATTATGTTTTGTGATCCTTGAAAAGGACTTGAGGACTAACTCAGTTATATAGGGAATTTGACTGTTTATTCATGTATTTCAGTTTTCTTTATTTGGAAAACTTGCTAATGCAAATCCCCATTTCAGGTACTATTCATGTTGGTTACCGTTATTGGCAAAACACTCCGAGTCCCCCTTCTTTGAAGGACCTTTGGTTGTTCCCCTTGATTGTGAGTGGGTTTGGCATTGTCACAGGCTCAATCCTGTAAGCTTCTGAACAGTTGAAACATTTGTTTTCAATTATACCTTTGTGACTGATTGCTTTTATTGAGACGTGAAATGGTTATTCTGCCTTTCCAGGTTAGATACAAGACTGACTGCGAGCAATTATATGGGAGGCTTCTTGACAACCATAACATTGTATCTTCTTTGAAAGGAATATCAGAGAGGGAAACGGAAGAGATATGGGAACACTTGTATCCAAATGAACCCTATGACTTGTCAGCAAGAGCTCTTTCAGATAATGTCCCTGTACAAATTCTAGAATCTGAAAAGTGCAGTAACTATGATCTAGTCTCTGCTGTTAAAAGGCAAAGCCCTTTCTTTTTCCAGGTGAGCACGAGGATGCTAACACTTCATTTTAAGTAAAGCACAGGCCAAACAACTTTATAAACAGAATGATATAAGACAATTCTGAATAAATAAGGAAAAACCTGAAATGGGACCTCCTTGTCACATATAAAGGAGGTAGAGAAGCGAAGTAGCAAAGTAGGAAAGTTCAACTATCTAAGACAATTCTGAAAGGGACAATTCTTAAAGGGATAAATAAGGAAAAACCTGAAATGTGAGGTAGAGGGATCATTTCTCCTGCTTGCCTGCTTGTCCTTTTCATATGTAAAGGAGATAGAGAAGCGAAGTAGCAAACTTCAACTATCTCTTGCAAATTATTGCGGATAGTGATGTGGCTATTTGGTCTTTATATCTTTTGCATTATCAGGAGTGGCGTATAAGTTAGCATGTTTTCTTATAACTTTTTATTAATACCATATTGTTCAGACATGCTAGTATAGTACGTATGAATTGCTGTCTTATATCATGTCTTTCTTCCAGGTATCTAGACCCCACATGAACAACGAGCTCTATCTTGAAGGAGCTGTGGCTCGATACAAGGGCTTCTTACACTTAATCCGGAGAAACAGAGAAAGATCAATCAAGAGCTTCTCTGTTCCGACTTATGACATTGACCTTATCTGGCACACTCACCAGTTACATCCTATTTCTTATTGTAAAGACCTTGTTGATATTATGGGTAAGGTGTTAGATCATGATGATACTGATTCAGACAGAACAAAAGGGATGAAGCTGGATACTGGGTTTTCTGGAACTACAAAGCTATGGGAGGAAATGTATGGTTTAAGATATTGGAGAGCAGGTGCAATGTATAGAGGAAATGCACCATCTCCTGTTAGAATTTGTCCTTACCCCTCCAATTCCATGAGCAAGAAGGCAAATGCATTCCATGCAGATAAGAAGATAATTCATCTTCCAGAGATGAAAGTTCTTGAAGTAATTTTCTGAATCTTTCTGGTGTTTCTAAAGCCTGTTCTGCTTTTGTTTTTATTTGTGGGATTGTTGATATAATTTGTATATACATCGAATGAATTCATTACCAGCTTTATATCTTAAAAAATAGTGCAAAAAGAGGATCTGGAGTATGTGATGACCATATAAAATTGAGTTGTTTCCATCAATTGGTGTGCAGGGAAAGTTAGAGATGATAGGGGAACCACTACTTCCGAGCCACTTTAATCGGGCATAGATTATTTGATTAAAACTTTAACCTTTATTAGGAAATTTAAGACTGCTGTCCTTTATAGTATTTTGTTAGCTTGGAATTGGGTTAATGCATTTTTGTGTAACCTAGACTGCTTGATCGCCAAAAATAGAACAGAAGCCTCCTTTTCTTCTGTCTCAATCTTCGAGCCTTCAACAGAACTATTGCCATTTTTTAGGTTCTTCATCATCCATACCTTATCTAGTTATCATCTGTTAATCTGATTTTAGCTTTAGACTGTGATTTTCAAAAGTTTGTAACTTCTTGCAATTTCTTTTGCAGGTCATGTTGGAGATTATAGGCATAAGAAACTTACCCGAAGGTCAAAAGGGATGCTTCTTTGTTTCTTTTAACAAGACACAGCCTGATAGGATCTTTAATGCAAAAAAGAAACTTACTATTTTCTCTGAGTGTGGGGAAAAGCAGGTTGCTTATTTCCAATGTGAACCTAGTGGCCATCTTCTATTAGAACTCATCTCCCAATCATCTCATGGTTTGCCGATTTCAAAATCTGTTGAAGTTCTGGGTTCTACTGCCTTCTCTTTAGAAGATTTGATTTGCCCAGCTTCGAAACTCACAATGGAAAAATGGTTAGAAGTTGTGCCAAGTACTAAAATAAAAGTACTGGAACCAATCTGTATACGAGTAGCTGTATCAGTTACAACACCTACTGCAGCACCATATGTTTTTCACATGGTTCATTCCCGAGCATTCTCGAAAACTTCTTGTTTTTTCCCACTACCTGGAAGTATTCAGTATGCAAAGAATTGGACTCATGTCATTGATGATGCTGGTAATGAGGTCATTAGCCTGCAAATGAGGTATGTAGTTTTTGGTCTTCTTTGTCCGTAGTGCTGTTCTAGTTTTTGACTTGCTCATAAATTTGCATGTTGTTTGTGTATATATCTATTTTACTTTTCTTTTCCCTCTAATTCAAGATTAACATTTTAATCAATCGTAACATCTTGTATGGTCGTATAATTAACACATCGGTAACCTTTAACATCACCATCAAAATATTGAGAAAGTTATTGTTCCTTTAAAACAAACTTGGAGTAAATCCTTTTCATGTTTTTAATCAAGCCTAACTTGTTGATTTGGTGGAAGGGGACCATCTGATATTTGAATGTGCATAGAAGGATGTGCTTGTTTTGACTTAAGTGAGAGTTCTAATCACTTCTACAATTCCATGGAACACTTTAAATTAAAACAGTTGAAAGACTATTGTCACCTTTACTTCTTGCTGTTTGAAACTGTCAGCTGTATTGAACTTGAGCTATTCTCATGAAATTCATGTTTGACTGCAGGAACTCCAAGAAATCAAAGAGAATGAGCAACTCTACATTGCAAAAGGAGGTGATTGGCATCAGCAAGTCTGGTGAGACGCATTCTCTTGCGGAGTTAGTCGGGAAAGAGTGGTTGCTGTTAAATTCCCACTGGTCCCTCCAACTTCAAACTTGCAGTGGTGATGAAGGTTACCTTTTGGAGTTGGTTGGTGGTTCCAGGATTGTGAGTATTCATCCACTACACCTTACAATTTTTTTCTTCTTAAAACAGGATAGATTGGTAAACATGCGCGTTATTTAGCCTATGATTTTCACTCATCACTCTTTAATTTCACTCATCGACTGAATGATTGATATTTTCCATCAGATTTTAGGAATACTTCTTGCAGATAAGCACTATGTGTTGTTCCTTATACATTCATTCAAAACATTTCTCATTGATATTTATGGGAAATACAGTTTTGCTGCATCTGAGTTCTTCTGTTTAGACTTACTCCAGTCAATATCATACTATTTTGCTTCCAGCTGTGCTGTCCAAACTTAAAAAGCTTAATATGAGCAGCCTTTGTCAGATTTGATTGTGTCAAAATTAGGTGCACAAAACTTACAGTCGCCAAAAATCAATGAAAGACCTAAAAAACTTATACCTCGTGTGGTCGTTATCGGCTTCTGAAGAATTATGATTGTGTTTGAAGTCTCCTCATTCTTTAGGAATTCGAGTTGGTGGTTAGTTCACCAGAATTTCCTATTTTACGTTATGTTGAGAATTCCATAAGAATAGCTCCTTGTTTTGCTTTTTTCTCATCTTGCTTTATGAAAATTTGTTTGGAAGAAAAATGAGAAATCTACCTTATCTCCACAACTTTAAAAATGTAAGTAAATAACATGCACCATGAATGTTCAGCAGTGAGCAATCTAAGGAATTAGAATCAACGAAATAAAAAACAAGAAGGGAAAATAAGAAAAGAACTTAAGGAAGTAGCACAGAAGGGATAAGGTTTAATAAACTAGAAAGAAGCAAAAAGCCGTAGTTGAAGATAATCTTGGTTTTGGATTAAATCTGTTCTCACTCACTTCGTCAAAGCATGATAATGAATTTGCTTATTTGACAAGAGATAGAAGTGGGTCAATGGTTCTTAACTTAGAGAAAGAGAAGAGACACAATTAAGGTTTAGAGAGAAAGAAGTGAATACAGTTGGCAGGTGGAAGTTGGTGAGGAGGGGAGGGGAGGCGGGTGTTCAATGGTTTTCTGCTATGTAGGACTAACGAAAAGAGAGGATAGGAAGATGGATAATGCAAAGCTTCTCATTATTTCTTTTTATTGTATTTTTGAGGATCTCACAAGTTTGCATCGTCTTTGCTCTCCACGTCTCCATTTAATTCAGAATTGAACGTGAGATGTCAAGACATTTCTCTTTGCTCTGTGGTTATGATATGATTTGAATAGTCAATATAGCTCAATTTCATATGATATGCTAGATATTTTGATGACAAAAAATAGAGTTATCTTTTGTTGGCGAGCTGGTTGTATGCATGGTGGGTGACAAATTTTGTTGCATTACATCATTATAACAACTTTTAGATATTTACACCTTCCATACTCATTTCACAGGTAAAATTCTTCCCTGGTCAGAGATTGGATTATGAGCACAAGCATTGTGCAAAGCGAAGAAATCAAGATTATTTTATGACGGCAGTTGAATTCTCTTCAGAGCACCCATATGGAAGGGCATTGGCGTTGCTCGACTTAAAATGTGGTGTAATCAATGTAAAGTCCATTAAATTCATTTACAATATATTACTTGTTTCAATGTCAAAACATGGGGTTACATCTGCCTGACTGCCCGTGTTTCTTTGCAAAATCAGGTGAAAGAGGAGTGGTTACTTTTGCCTGGCACCATAACAGCTTTTATACTCGGTGATATTTTGAGAAAGGAAGGGTATAGTAGCTTGCTGAGCAGCGGCAACAATTTGAAGGATAAGAATAATTCAATTGAAGAAACTAATGCATGCAATGAATAGGGGAGCAAAAGTGGTCTGCAATGTAGAGACTGCAAAAGGAAACGAGTAAATGCTGCCACAAGGAGGAGCAAACAGTTGAGGCAGTGGCACTAGCAGTGGCTGTGGTAGTGTTGTAAATAGTGTGGTTCTCGCGATGGTGGTTATGCTGGCTGTGGCTGTGCTGATGATTTAGTGTGTGGAGAAAGGACTGGCCCAAAGTAGTATTTGAGCTAATTTGGTCCTACTGATGGGTTGATGCTTGTATGTTTGTAGAAGTGGAACCACTCCTAATGTGTACATATAAGCACTTCTGGTTCTTGATAGAGCGTCTTAATCAGGAAGGCTGTTTGGAAATGTGTTTATATAGTTATATGCTCTTCTGTGAATAAGTTTCTAAGCTCTCAAATATTTACTTGCTTTGGTTAACAATAATATTTTGAGAGAGACTAATGGTTGTAGGAGAAAAGTAATACCGATGACCTCTTGACCACACATCTCGATTTAATTTTACACAATTTATTTTTTTCGGTTTGAGTCTGATTCTTTACCCACGTTGTATGATTTTACTTTGAGAAGCTCGACATCAAAAGTCTAACTCTAACCTCAAAGAGATTCATAACGTGGCACAGTGGAATCATTGTCATTCAGCACAACCTGGTCCTACACACTCAACAAAGTGGGTGTTGTAAGCAGGCCATTTTCTAACTTTTGACACATAGCCGACTGGTATAGTAAAACTTGCTATTCATTTTCCTGATGTATATTTAAAAAAAAAGCAACTGATTTTAGATCGAATTATGTATAACATACATAGTTAAAAATTGGAAACATTATATGTGTGGTTCGAACCATTGACTTAAAATCCAAAATCTATGTCTATGAGTGGAAGTAAAGATGCAGACAAATGATGAGGCATAAGGCATCATATGAGTTAGTTCAGACTGTATTTGACCATTCCAAATGAGTATTTTAAAATTTGACGCACAACTCAATGTTTCATGAATTAGTTGAGGTATCATTTCCCAATTTCCAAAATATTCTGTCATCTCTTCTATTCCAAATTATATGGTTCTCCTTAATTTTGCCGTCAGCAGAGAGAACAAGAGGCAAGAGAGAACAAAAAAAAACCACTCAAAAATTTATCTAACCTAAAAGTTGATATCAGGTCTCAATTCTGAACATGTCTCTGCTCTTTTCCTATGGCTTTTGAATTCCTTGGAATTGAAAAACCTGTGTCTTTTTTGTTTTAAATTTATATGGATTGCTTATTTACTAAATGAAAATCATAGTGAGTTGATCCCCAAAAAGAAAAACCAGCTTGTGTGTGAGATGGGTGTAGCTTTTATTAACCAATTAAAGTTCCGTTAGTCATTTGATTTCAGAAGGTTGATTTGGAGATTCGGATGCCTTTTTCTCTCCAGAAACTTGCTGCGTCATATTGATGGTATGTTTTCCTGTATCTTCTCCTTTTGAGGATTTACTACGCGATCTGCAATTTTTTTTCCCTTTGCGCTTTATTGGTGTTAGAGTATGAACTTAGTCCATTGATTCAGTCACGGATCTACTGTGACATGATCTTCAGTGATGTGATGTTTATCAATGTTCTGTGATCCACTCTGCAGAAGTTTCTCATGACTCTACTTTTATAACTTAAGGCCCATAAGCTTCTATTATCTTACATAACATTACTACTTTGTCCCTCCTCCCAAAAAAGATGGTGGTATTTGCTCAGAGAAGGGTTAACTGCACTGAATTAGGACGTCACATTCTTCATTGTTTTAAATAAAATTTATGCAATTAGGATTTAAATAAAAATAATATGAGATACAATTTATGGTTAAAATTGTATCAGAAATTGTTATAGAAGGGAAAAAAATGTCAAACAAATTGAGATAATGAGTATTATCATCAACTTGGAGTTAGAGGTGTTATAGATGAAAGAAATGTTTCCATTTGATTTAGCAATGATAGCAGATAGTATCTAAACATGTCCAGAAATTCTCAACATTCTAGATTTTGAAGGATTGGCGTGTCACAGGTTTCATAGAAGGAGATAACTAGTTCTTTGATTGTTTTATGTTCAGCACTCCTGAAAATAAGTGGAAGATGTGATGGATTGAGATTTGAGAAGGATTTTACTCCCTTCTTGTGTACGTGGTTTGCAAAAGAGGTACTTGTGATGCTACTGAAGCGTCTTGTTACCATCCAACAGTGTCACAACTCACGACCTTTCTGTAGATCGGCTATGTAAACAGTTTCCAGAATGTTGTTGCATGTGTGATTTGTCTCTCCTCATTCAAATAAATCAGAGATGCTTAGTTGTAGTTGAGAGAATAGAAACCTTTATTTTTGTGCATCCAGAATCCAACCTTTCCCAGTTAATTCTATAAGCCAGTTCTTAGTAATTCCACAGCTTTAACATTGTCATTCTGAAAGCTAAGAGGGAATCAGTTTTAGATGGAGCTTGTATGAGTAAAACTTCTGTGAGCCTTATCTAATTTTTGTTGCAACACATAGAAACAAGTTAGGGTAAAGTGTAAAATGTAAAAGTGGGTCAACAGCATGCTTTCATAATACCAATCAACAAACTCTCCTTCAGAATAGGATTGATTTCTCAGTATTGTAGACATCAAAGGCCCCCAAGAGGGGTTGCTCTGATGGTAAGCAACCTCCACTTCCAACCAAGAGGTTGTAAGTTCGAGTCTCCTCAAGAGCAAGGTGGGAAGTTCTTGGAGGGAAGGATGCCGGGGGTCTATTTGGAAACAGCCTCTCCATCCCAGGGTAGGGGTAAGGTCTGCGTACACACTACCCTCCCCAGACCTCACTAAGTGGGATTATACTGGGTTGTTGTTGTAGACATCAAAGGCCCAGCAATTCCACTGTTCTGAGAAATTGAAGAAGCTTTGGTCAGTTGGGTTGCTTTCTTGTTATTCCAGCTACCTATGAGATTCGGTGGGTCGTCATAGTGGTCTTGATCTCAGATGTTGGAGTAGAAGATTAAAAGACGAAAGGATCGCGTGGAGTTCTTTTCCAGAAATTGTATAGCCTAATCTGCCAAATGTTGGTTTTAATTCTTATAGAAGAAATCATCATTCCTGATCTTTTTATCCTTCAGCTTAGAGAATAAGAAATCATGCAATCTCACTAAGCTATTTTATGATTCTGTTCCCAAGAGAGACCTTATTGATTGACAAATTCAACTATATGCTCTTTTGCTCTGGAATCAGTAAGGCAAACATGTAACAGGTTTTTGTTTCATGTCTTTTGTGACAAAGCTATCACATTTCTCTGGCAAATGGATGTGGATTTTGAGAGGTTTCATAAGAACTGGTAAAAAAAACTGACTCTTTTGCTGGCACTATATGTTTATAAGATAAGTTGCAGGATCTATTTGAACGCAATACAGTCAAACCTCTCTATTACAACCTCGTTTGTTCTGAATATTTTTGGATGTTATAGCGAAGTGCTGTTATAGAGAACATATATTATAACATAACATGAAAATTGGTTCCGAAGAAACTTGGCTTCCATAGTGAAGTGTTGTTATAGAGAGGTCTGACTGTACATATATTAATCCTTGTTCCGTCCCCATCTTTTGAGCACGTCTAACATTTTGCCATGTCCACATGGTACCATTCACTAAACGTATATATACTTGACTCCACATATTCATAACTACAATCAGTCCGCATCTTACTTCCACGGACATTTGATTAAGTGATTATTCTTCCCACTAGTATCATTTACTTTAATGTACAATTAGATATTTCAGAAGAAATTTCTGGTTTCAACTTATGAATCTCCCCTTAGGGTGACTATAACAAGGTCGCAACCTAAGTAGTATCAAATGGTAAGCATGTAAAAAGTGTTTTCACAATGGCCATGAAAGATTGCTATGAGGATGGCCAAAAAAGCACTTAGCTGATCAGATTTACTATATTTTCAACAATTTGGATTGGCAGAATGATCTATGTCATTTCCCAACTTTGTTTTTATAAATATTATAACTCCTACTTTGGTGGTAGCAGACCTGTTTGATAGCTAGACCCCTATCTCCTGTCTAACTCACCTTCAACAACTCAAATTTTCGATATTTTTTATTTCTGATCAAAGGAATGGCATCTTTGACTGTAAGTCCTAGCTATTTAGCACAATATTGGAAATCTTATTGCCATTACTCAAACAAATGAAACTTCTGGGGTTTTCAACAGATGACGGCTAACTAGATCTGATTTGTCAGATCAACATGAAAAGCATTTGTAGTGGTAGCATCTGTTGTCTTTTGGGTTTGGTAAGGGGAGTGGTTCATAGAGCTTATAGATGTTTATTTGACTGTACTGGTACTGCTGGCTCTTCCATTGTTCTTTCTTGCTGCAAGCCTTGGCCAAGTAACGTTATTGTGATTCACATATTCAGAAATTTAGTGTTAGTAAATGTTTTATCAGGATATATATTCAGAACTCTATTTGCAGATAATTAGATAACAGTTAAATGCTCTTGTTTTTTGCATATTCAAATGCTTTTGGTAGGTAGTATCAGTTGCTACAACTTGCTGTTGTAAGATCTCTTGTGTATAGTTCTTTGTTGGGCTAGGCAGCCACTCAATTGACTCCTGATCTTCAATAAGGGAATCAGACATATGTATTTACAATGTTGCCTATGGGGATTGCATCTCTTTTTGTAAATCCTAGCAGTTGTAGCACTTCCCCTCTTTCTGAACAATTAAATATCACTACCAAAGCCTTTGGAGTCAGAGTAGCAAATTTCTGATGCAAGAATATCACAACAGGATCCTTTTGAGTAGGCATAGCAAGCTTCATATTTCATGTGGCAACTGGTTCCGCTAATTATAGTAGTATTATCTTTTTCCCTTGAGAACTTATTGAATCTTGTGGCCATTGAATCAGTTCCTGGAGCTGTCACCTCACCCTCTAACATTGTCAATTACTTGGTTCATGAGGTGAAAAGCCTCTTTGCTTGATTCATTTGAGGGCTATCCTGCTTTAATCAAATATTTGATTGATTTGGCTGTTAAAAATTTGTGCTAATT
Source organism: Nicotiana glauca (assembly GCA_026770625.1). Taxonomy (NCBI): domain Eukaryota; kingdom Viridiplantae; phylum Streptophyta; class Magnoliopsida; order Solanales; family Solanaceae; genus Nicotiana; species Nicotiana glauca. The sequence goes on along the minus strand of MU782179.1, from coordinate 20,339 downwards.
ATTTTTCCAGGTGGCCCAGTTTAAGGTAGAAATGGTATTCCTTTCAGCAGAAGCTAGGATAGGTAACAATCTCAAAACAAAAGCTGTAGAAAAATAACAAGCTTTCAAATAGAAGAGCCAAACGAGAGATTTCTTCATCTTTTGTCAATAGAGACTACAACTTTGTTTCGCAAACTCAGTCATGTCTTCACTGTACAAGTTACTCCTATCCTCCCTAAACACTGAAAATCAGCAGGTGGTTTTCTGTATACAAGCAAAAAATAAACCCAAATCTTTGTTGTCAGTCCCCATTTGTAACATCCTACCACTACACTGTAGTTAACTAAAACCTCTCAATTCCTAATCTTGAGCTAGTCATACTTCCAAAAAGCCAAACCCAGCCAAATTATGATCATCTTCTGAGCTGCTGCAAAACAGATGTACAAAAACCAGCCAAAGTAAAAACCTAATACAAAAACACCATATTCACTATTCAATTGACCTAAAACCCTGCAGCGCCGAGATTTCTTTCTCAAACCCATAAATGGCTTATATCTCTTTTGCTTCAACATAAGGCGACTGTACACTATCCTCATCAGACTCACTCTCGGACGAACTTCCTGAATCTGAATCTGCAAATTACCATGGCAAGGAGTAAATAATACATCAAACTAATTTACCAAAATGAATGAAAAAGAAAGAAGAATATCAGAATTTTACCACTGGAAGAAGAATCACTGCCAGAACTTGAGCTACTAGAACTGCTTGACCCACTACTTGCACATGGGGCATCCTTCTCGATCTGCACAGGAGGAAAGTTTTCAACTGGTATTTCCTCACCGATATCAACATCCTCTTCCCCAATGTCCCCCTTCTTGTATTTCAGCATTGCATGCTCTGGTGTTGGTGCCTTCTCAGGCGACTTGAATCACAGAACCAACAGGGTTATCAGAAAATGAGGCATCATAATATAGATTAGTTAACAAATGTATGAAAACTCCAAATCCTATGCTTACCTTGTTGAGCTGTGTGGCAGCAACATCTTCAGTGATTCCTTGTCTCTGCATTGCGCTCAGAGCCTTCTTATGGTAACTTACAAATCTATCCAGTTCCCATAGCGTTTCATTGTCAAGGACCTCGAAGTCAAGCTCAATCTCGTCATCTTCTTGTGCCACATTAGGGTTCCTCCTCTTCACAATTTGCACCACATGATCCATCTTTTCTGGTGGAAGATTCTGCAAGCTAACCCCTAACTTTGCCTTCTCCTCAAAGGTCATCTGCCTTTTGTTTGGATCCTTAGCCTTAGGTTTCGGCAATTTAGCTGAGCGAGGCATAATGACAGGCTGCTGTGGAGGAGTAGTTTTCGCTGCAGGTGGTGCACTCAAATTCTGTACCTGAAATTGGTGTTGATTCAACAATGTGGAATGCAAGCGCTCAGGGTCTGATCTTTTTGTAACGGGCAATGGTTCACGTGACACATTTGGTGGAGGAATTAGTGCAGGCTGAGACAGATTCTTCTGGCTATTTACCTGCATAATAGTTGCAACCTTCTGATGCTCAGCTTCATACTTTTTGTAAGCTGGTTTAAACATCTCTTCAAAATCAACTAGGAACTTTTCAGCCATAGCATGCACATCCTGGCCTTTAGGGTTATAAGTCATGGCATTGTTGAAAGTTAGTCTCACATCAGCTGCAAAATCTTGTGGCGTTCTGTACTCATTCCTGTCCAGCCTTAATTTCACAGTTCCGAGATCCATAGGGTGCTTTATGATATCAAAATAATCATAAAGTCCCAGGCTCTTAACATCCACTGGTGTATTAAACACCCAGCCATTCTTATGCTTCATTAATTTCGTCAATATCTGCTGGCACTTCCTCATCATAGTTACAAAAAATTTATCCCCTTCGACCACTGGTTGCCGCTCAGGTTCTTTCCCCGATGCTAATGCCACTAAAGCTCGCTTTTGTCTAGCGAGCTTCTTGCTTTTGCTCTTTCCACCAGGTTTCTGATGATGCGGGGGCAATGCCGGTTGATTCTGCTGAAGCTCTGGTGCTGCCGTCGGCTGCACGACTTCTCTGGACGTCCTGGAGACAAAATCATGGGATTCGATCCTGTTCAGAACGCCCCGGACCCGATTTAGATCAGAGATTAGCCGCTTCTTGAGGTCCTTCAACTCTCTTCTCGAATAAGAAGCCAAATTGAAAGTCACGTACTCTCTGTGAAACGAGTCGTTGAGATCATGGACAGCATTTGGTTTCCAACTGAACGGCGGCACACTAGTGTTAGCCGTTTCCACCGCCAGCGACGGAACAGCCCTAGGCGATGGCTCATTGCCTTGCCGGAGGTGAGGTAAGGCTGAAACATTTTGGACTTGTCTGCTAAGGTTAAAATTGGGGTTAGGGTTAGGGTTAGGGTTAGGGTTGAACCGGCTGTTGAGCTGAGAATGAGCAGTGGAATTACTTGTATATTTCCTCATATAAACATCCCAGTGCGCTTCATTTCTGCTGGGTAAAACGGCCGATGCCATAGAAGTTTACAGGTTTCATATAAGGGTTTTCAAAATTCCGACAACTAATCTCCGGCGAGGAAATGGCGGGATCCCATCATTTCACCGGAAAACTCAATTGCCGCCGGCCGGAAGATCAAAGGTGAGAAACTATAGGGAATTTTTTTTTCCACAGCGGAATGAAGTGGAGAAGAAGCAAAGAAAAGGCGAGGGATTCTAAGGCCCTCTCTTTAACCTGAACGAGTAAAAATGTGAAGGCCACGATCTCCTCTTAAAGGCAACAAGATCTGCCCCCTTTCTGTTTAGGGCAGTTTTTGAGCCCTCTATTCTAAATCTTACGGTTGAGGGTTTATTAATATGCTGCCCGGCCTACTAACCTTGCCATCTGTCACGGACGGCCTAGATTTACTTTACGTACACGTGGAGAGAGATAAAAGCTGTTGAGGAAACTGTGTTTTCCTTTTGGTGGGAAAAGTAAATTTTGGTATATTTGGAATTGGCGAAAAATAGAGCTTTACAAGTCGGACGTGATGACGTATTATGGATGGGACCCATGGGACCATCGAAAATATCTATTGGGATGTGCGGTGATGTAGCGGAATTTTGTACCGGCCTAGAATCAGAGGATATCTTTTGTTTCTTTTCGTTGCCAGGTCACCACCGTTATTTATGCTAGAAATTTAGTCCAAATGTGCATCCCATTATGTGAAAGGTAGGGGTGTTCAAATCGAATCGAATCGAAAAATCGCTTCAAATCGAAAAATCAAATCAAACTAATTAAAAAATCCGATTATGTTTGGTTTGACTTGGTTTGGTATTGAGTAAAAAAAATTCCGAACCAAACCGATATATAAATATATAAATTTTATTTATATTTTTAAGACTTTATAGTGAATTTTCTTTAGAAAATGTAAAAATATTTGGGATCCTCTCATGTATTAATCTTGAAAGAGTAAATTAATGAAAATTTTTGTTAGACGACTAAGAAAATAACTATCATGTGTTACTAAAAAAATTCTCTCATTAGAATATTTTAATAGATCATATGTTTGTCAATTTTTTTTTCATATTTACTAAACATATATTCATTTATCAAAGCTTTATCTATATTTTTAATAAAGTAAGATTGAAATAATATTTATGTAATAAAAAAAACCCGAAACCCGAAAAACCCGACAAAATCGAACCAACCCAAACCAATATAGTTGATTTGATTTGGTTTTTATAAAAATCGAACCAAACCGGTCCATGTATACCTTAGTGAAAGGTAAGGAGGGAAGAGGGAAAGACTACTTTGGCTCCCTATATTGGCAAAGATTAGCTTAGAACTTTGCATAAAAGTAAAAAGCTAGATACTAATGCATGTTTGATTAACCACATGCTGCACAACGTTTGTTATGCACAAGACATAGATGCTCTTAGGGTTCATTTTGGCAGGAGGTATTTGAAAAAATAATGCAAACATTAGCTCTATATATTATAAATATCTTGTTTGGTACATTTTTTCAACTTGTGAATAATTAATACTTGTATTAGTTAAACATCATACTTGGTATTATCCTATATAGTAATACATAGAAAACCATAACATTCGTAATACCAAGGCTATTAATGCATGCATTAGTATGTTTAAAGACAAAATTGTCCTTAAAATCCCTTAAAACTAGAATATGAAGGGTATTTTTGTAAACAACTATTTTCTGCAATTTTATAAGAGGCAATTCTTGTGTAATATTCTTTGTATTATCATTCGCTGCATATCTATTTATTCATCAACAATCTTTAATTATCCACAACATAATTTTTGTTGTTGATAATGCTAGCAAAACTAGTATGTGTACCAAACGACTGAGATTTAAACCTACATCTACATTTAGAGATGAGTTATGATATCTACTACTCCCTCCGTTCCAATTTATGTGAACCTGTTTGACTGGGCACGGAGTTTAAGAAAAAATGAAGATTTTTGAAATTTGTGGTTCTAAATAACTCAAATAGGGGCCCAGAGTATGTGTGTGGTTATAAAAGTTTCTCATTAAGGATAGAATTGTAAGTTTAAGCTTAATTGTTACCAAATTTAGAAATGAGTCATTCTTTTTGGAACGGACCACAAAGGAAATAGGTTCACGTAAACTGAAACAGAGGGAGTAGAACTCTAATCGATCTAAGTCATGGACTCATGAGGCACCTCTCTAGATGTTTTGTTTCTTTTTTTCTTTTTTGATGCCATTAAAAATAATAAAACATCAATTTAATATTTTTCAACAAGTTTCGTTTAATTCAAATTGTGCAACGAGATTCTTTTAATTTTTTTGTATTTCGGTGGGAAAAGCCCAGTAAAGGAAAGGAAAAGAAAGAACAGGTGAAACCATGAACCTTTATCACATCCTATTACTTCCTTTGTCTCACCTTTGCGCATTACGCTGGTTACTCTTCTGCAAACGAGGTCTAAGCAAGAAAAGTATGGCTTTGTTGGGATTTGGGAGTTGGGGACCAAATGTGTGCTCAGCTGGAAAAGTTGGTCCTAGTGAATCTTCATGTGCAACTTGACTCATGACTGGAACGACAAAAAGTCTTGTTATAGAAGCAGCAAATTTAGTCGAACTTTCTACTATCGTTCGAAACTAAAAAGTTCAAATGGGCTAAGCGATAATTATCAGTAAATGAACATACCTTGAGATTTTATTCTTTAATGCACTGAATGGTATTGATTGCTCGTTCCGTACTAATGAAGCGACTCTCATCAACCAATCAATATGACCGGTGAAATTGCAGATATTGAATGGTAATCTTGTAATCAAGTTATTGCTATGTAACCAACAACTTCTTGTAGTCTGTTAGTACATCTTCTTGACCTATTAGAAACAATCAAACAGAAGTAGGTTTTTCTCTTTCTATTTTCTTAACATGCATATTCACTCAGAGCCAAGTTAGTATTAGGGGGAAGTGCACGGTTAGCCACTAATAACACATGTATTTATTTTTAAGCCATTGTTTAATATGTCTTTAGTCTTTAGCCACTGCTTTAATAAACTTTACCTACTCGGACGAAAACGCCTTTTTGCTCATAAAGTTCAGGATTAAATGTCCTTAACTTTTGAACTTGCAACTCTAAGTTCAATACTTCAGGACTACATGTCTTTAACATTTGAACTTGGAACTCGAAGCTCAGGACCATATATCCTTAATTTCTGTGCTTGTAACTCTAAGTTAAGGACTTTGAACTTGTACGTCTAAGTTCATTACCTATTGTCCTTAACTTTTTAGCTTGTTAGTCTAAGTTCATGACCAAGTGTCATTAACTTTTGAACTTATCAATGTAAATTCAGGACCAAGTGTCCTTAACTTTGAGCTTGTTAGTCTAAGTTCAGGACTTATGTTGGTGGTCGTTAGGGTTTAACCAAATGAGGGAATACGATTCTCCCAACTAGTCTTGCAACTAGTAATCAATAATGATACTAAAAGTTTTATACAATCCTAACGATTGTGGACCCCAATTTCATCAAAACTCCACAGTCGTATACTATACAAACTATAATAATACTACTACTATTATATATTCAACAAAATCTTGATTATAAAATGGAATACGAACAATATTACATAATACAATAATGTAAAAAAAGAAAGAAATTAAAGGAATGGAAGAAGAATATGCAGAGAGAATAGCCCAGAAAGAAGATGCAAAGAGAATAGCCCAGAAAGAGAATCTGAAAATGACGTATCTATCCAACCTGTGATACCACTGTATTTGCGTTTGGGAAGAAAAGGGTAACAGCGTCCTTTTATATTAATTTTAATAAACTAGTGGCTACTTTTTCTCAGCATTAAAAATGTTGATAAAAACTAAATATCACTTTAAATAGTGGCTACTCCATACAACTTTTACTCAGTGTTAGGGTAGGAATGGTTCTTTAGTAGGTCCAAAATGGTGGTGTATTTTGAGGAGGCCCAATAAGTTTGCTAATAGATGTCCAAACATGAATGAACTTGAAGCAGTGAGAGTAAATAAAAGGATAATCTATGCGGTATGCCTATTGAAAACATCAGTTAACACCATATATAATTAAAATATTTATTTTACTCTGTATACTTGTTTTATAAAATTATTTTACCATGTATACCTACTGTATTCTAAAGTATAATACTGTATATTCTAAATTAGAATATTGTGATATATTTAATTTGGATAGTGTATTCCATATTAGAATACTGTAGCATGTTTAATTTGAATATTGTATTCCAAATTAAAAATTATTTTATATTTGCATTGGATATTGTATTCCAAATTAGAATACTGTAATATGTTTTAGATTATACTGGACCGTTGTTGTTGTTGTTGTTGTATTGTATCCAAAATTAAAATACTGTAGCATACTTAGTTTGAATATTTGGATATTGTATTCTTCATTAGAATTTTAGAGTAAGCTAGGTTTGGATTTTTCAGATTAGTATATTGTGGTATCTTTAGTTTGAATAATATATTCCAAATTAAAACATTATGGTCTGTTTAAGTAGAATATTATATTCCAAATTAGAATATATGGTAAGTGATGTTTGGATTGTATTTCAAAGTAGAATATTGTGATATGTTTTAGAATATATGGAGGTATACTGTGTAATATTTTTAGAATATTTGATGTAATTTCAAAACTTAGATATATCATGAAAGTGAATTTTATAAACGGGTATATCACGTAACTTCCCCTAAATAAAATGGCAGCTAAATGAATAATAAAATCTTCTTACACGACCAATCAGTATCTGTGACATATTGTATTAAGGTTGCTGGTGGCCAATGTTCAATTATTTTGTGAAATTTTAAAATCTCTGAATGAAAATCCAACTTTATAAATGTTAATCATGTCGTTCACCTCCATATTTTTTAACAATTTATCGCACCTGTTTTGGGCATGGTGAACTAATTAATACGACCTAGATGATAAGTAACAATCAAACGAAAGGGGTAAAAGACAGCCTTTTCTAAATACTGAATACAGACTGCTGAGAGCTAAGGAGCACAGAGGTAAATGAGGAAGCAATTTTGGTTCTCTCGATGTAACATTTATAAAATGCAGAACTTAATATTCAAATTTCTGCTGGAATTATTTGTCCGGACCTAGTCATGCACTAAAGGAATGAGTGATGTCATGTGTCCTTCAAATAAGGTTTATCACTCAATCATAAATTAGTTAGGTAGTATGTATTTTTACTTAAGTTTATCGTGTAATCATGTAAATAGTAAATTTTTTTATACATCTGCTTGAATCGTTGTTTTTTCTTCCCTGTTGCCGTTTACATGGAAGAGTGGAAAGGCGAACTATAAAGCGGCTAAAATTGAAAAATGTTATGTTTGTCATCTTTGTTCTGCTTTCTTTACTATACACAATTAAAAGACAAATGCTGCATATTTTAATTTTTTAGAACGGATATGATCTATATATTATTTATTTATATTTTTATTTTTTATCATACACAATATGTTATTTAAGCCGAAAGTAATGAGTTCTACTGAACGTGCTCCATTCTGGCCCGCCTATGGACACAATCAAGTAAAAGAGGGAGAGAGAGAGATGGCACTTACCAACCCTCAAGAAAGCCAGGAAGGTGCTGTGTAGCATTGGGCGGGAGGCCTCACTGGTGGACCTTGATAATACTCTTGCAGATATATATATATATATATAGTAGTATTACAATCAAAAAAGGAGGAGAAATCACCAGAACTACTACTATGTTAGATCAATTTCAAAATCTAACAGATCAAAGAATTTCTAGATATATAAGGAACTTATACATTACTAGGCTAGCTGCGGGACGCAATTAAATCTTATTTAATTTCCTATGTTAAGATTCAGATACTAATCAGTTAAATTAAATTACTAATAATTTAATTTGTTAATTATTTCCTTTAGACTTTCGCTTAACTTATTTCATAGATCGGATACAAAATTTACCGGCCGGATTCACACATCAAACTTATACGCTTTTATAAAGGTGTGTCATCAATCTCTAAACTGAGACATGGATTCCATCAACTGACTATTACTTCGCCAATGTACATTGTTATTATCTATTTTACCAGGCATATTGACCCACGAAAGAATCGCCTTTTAATTAATCAAAAGAATAATAATATACACAACTAATAATAATTATATTAAGATTAAGAGTACAAGTACATTTAATGGCTAGAGAATTTATTTTATCAAGTCAGTATAAAATACTTATTTTTACTTGGTCTGTTCAAAACATTCAAAATGTACCAGCACAAGAAGTCGAAATTAAATTACTTTCATAATCAAGATAAATTATATTTAGTCTTGTGCTACAATCATTCCTGATGGTTTGTCCAATTGCATCATCAGAATGTAATTTGAAGTTTCTACGAAATATTCCTAAAAAGAACAAGACAAATTTGAATAACACTTTATTAATCTCTCCATGTCCAAAAGAGTCTTATTTCTTCGTTCTACTACACAAATCTATTATGGAGTTCCTATTGTAGATAATGGAGATGTAATCCCTTATTCTAAGTAACAAAAGAACTCTTTAGAGATGTGCTCGCCGCTGCGACTAAATCACGACGACTTAATATGTTTCCTTGGTAATTCTCTAGTTTCAAATCTAAAAAACCTTGAATTACTCAAATCATTCACACTTACGGTGCATCAAATAAATATATTAATATTTTGAGTAATCATTTATCATTGTCATAGAAATACTCAAAACTGTCTCTTACCAGTATATTCATTGAACCATACAAATAAGAAGTGATTCATTCTAACTTACCACCAACTTTATTTTCTTTTGAAGGGAAACATCCTTTAGTCAATTTTTCTTCTAAATAGTATCCTCAAGTTAGTAGTGCCTCTACTTTCAATGAAACTTAAGCTCCATCCTTGACCAACTTGAAATCATATCCAGATAAATATGACTTAGACGCAAATGCACATATGAGTTTTACTCAATTTTGAAGAATATTTTCTCTTATTAGGTAGAGTAACATTGTTAAGATCAGGAGAGATATTAATAATAACAAGGTCATGCTTCCATGTACCACAAGAGATAAAATATTTATCAAGCTTAGTGACACAAGAGTTATTCGAAAGAATAAACTAAATATTCATCTCTTATTTTGCCTAGAAACCGGAATTAAATTTCTTATAACAAAAGGTACATATATTATATCCTTTAAATTAATGTCTTACGACTTCCAAAGAAAGTTTTTAGAAGTACTACAACAAATTGCTGAAGTCATTATGGAGTTGAGAGATAACATGTTAAATAGACTATAATAAGTTCAAACACTGAATAATAAAATCCAGAATATACACACACACACACACACACACACACACACACACACACACACACACAGGGGTGTACATGGACAGGTTTAGTTCGGTTTTTATCAAAACCAAACCAATTATATCGGTTTGGATTGGTTCGGTTTTGTCGGATTTTCGGGTTTTTTTGTTACATGAATATTATTTCAATTTTACGTTATTAAAATTATAGATAAAGCTTTGATAAGTGAATATATGTTTAGTAAATATGGAAAACATTGACAAATATATGATCTATTAAAATATTCTAACGGGAGAAATTTTTTAGTAACACATGATAGTTATTTTTTTAGTCTTCTAACAATAATTTTTCATTAATTTACGCTTTCAAGGTTAATACATGAGAGGATCCCAAATATTTCTA
>MU782173.1:42379-83264 GCA_026770625.1 Nicotiana glauca | reverse complement strand
TTGATTGAAGGGCCCTCAATTAGCTGTGCCTATTTAGTATGTATTACTCGGGAGAGAGTGCATATTTAGGTAGTTTTTGAATGACATCACTCTCAACGTATGTGAGGAATCAATAACCAAGGGTTTAAAGGTGGGATTAGGGATAATGAAACCTTAGGTGCGATCTAAGTGAGCTGTAACAAAAGCCAGCTAGCGTAACTCGGGAGAGTGAATCTAGTAAATTGTGGTAATTACTCGGGAGAGAGTTACGATAGTCAGAGCGCTCATGATCGGTAGAGAATACTTAGGCGAATTTATAGAAAACGTAGCAGGAAGGATTCCGACAAGTGGGGAAATCATAACTCTAGACCTCCTTAATCTTGAATCCAATCCTTATCCTTGTTAATTGATAGTTTTACGGCTTTTTAGATTTGTTAGTTAATTAGATAAAAATACATATTATAATCTTTACAATTAGAAAATTGTTTGGACTTGTGTTTCTTAGTGATATTGAACAACTATAGCTAAGCCTTAGTTTTCTGTGGAATTCGACTCCAGACTTGTAAACCGGATTATATTTGCAACAAATGTTTAGTCCTTTTTATATGGAATAGTTGGGCGTGATCATAAACCCCCTTGATTCCCTCTTCAAAACCCTCCAAAAAACTCCAAGTGCGAACAAGAATAGTGGAAAATAACCCAAATTTCGCGAAGGGTTCAATTTATACCTTCTGTCCAGGAATTTCTACACCTGAGGCCTTTTTCTCACACCTGCACAATCACTTCTACACCCAAGAGTCCACATCTGCGTAAATCACTTACTCTTCCAAAACTGCTTCTGCGGTCACCACACCGCACTTGAAGTCTCGCAGGTGAGCTTCACCTTCTACACATGTGATCCAGCCTTAGATTCCATATCCCGCACTACGGTCCTTTTCCGCATCTACGGCCATCACACCTGCAGTTACCTGCGGTTCCCACTCCACAGGTTCGGTTACATCAGAAGCAGCAACTTCAATGCACAATTCTATCTCCTAACCTTCCGCTAACCATTCGAATTCATCCCAAGGCCCTCGATACCTAAATCAAAACTACTAACAAGTCACATATCAACATTCAAACTTAATCGAACCTTCGGAACACTCAAACAACATCAAAATACCAAATCACCCTCGAAAGAACTTCTAAACTTCCAAATTCCGCAAATGATGCCAAAACCTACTAAATCACCTCCGAATGAACTGAAATTTTCCACACACGTCACAAATGAAACATGAACCTACTCCAACTCCCAAAATTCTATTCTAACCCCCGATATCAAATTTTCTACTGCCGGTCGAGAATCGCCAAAATTCTAATTTCACCAATTCAAGCCTAATTCTACCACGGACCTCAAAATTAATGAAATGAACATGGGGGAACATGCATAGATCCTTTAACGAAACACTCTTGTGGCCTCCCAAACTCTATATGTTTCTCATGGTTTTTTCCAAGCTCTTTATTTTTCTAGTCATTTCCTCTTGTTCCATATTCTTGCTGGTCTTTTCGATCACAATTGTGAACATGTTATGAGGAGTATGCTTGTATGAATCTGGAAACTTGAAAGTCAATTCTAGAGAGTAATGTTCGGCATCAAGAGCATTCAGTATTGGATCATTGTTGAGATTTTGAGCAAGAGCCGATTGAGGAGTAGTGAAAGTAAATACAATGGGTACAGTAGGTGGGTCATTTCTTAGGGGTGCGGTTGGAGAACATGGAATGGAGGTACTAGGGATAGTGAGAATGTTAATGCTCGGACTGAATATTGTCGACGCCCCCTTTTTCCTAAAGCGGAATTGGGTTCACTCTATTCGGGAGGACACTTCTAGAAAAATTAAAGATGAAGACCAGAGTCTTGGGTAAGGGCTTGAAATTATATCGAGGGGAAGGGGTTAGGCACCCCTCAAGATCCACTAGTGTGGTTTCCGGCCATACTACAATTATGACTTTAAATGCAAGTGCAAATAAACAAGTACAAGAAGCACAAAAGGTTAAAAATGCTGAATTTTAGAAAGGAGCAGTTTGGTAAAAATGTGCAAATAGAGGGAAGAAGTCAAGTACTTAGTGTGAACAAACCGAAAATCATGTGAGAAACAGAAACTGAAAGTGCAACAGTTTTCAAGATTCCGAAAGAATTATTAAACTAATAAAAAGGGAGGAGGGGGTCCTAGGTTTATACATTACATGGATCATTCGCACAACACTGGTACCCAATTGTACGCGGGATGTTATTGTGTAATCATCATCTCCATGTCTACCTTTCCCACCCCGTTAAGGTATTAAAGCGCGGAACGGTATCGTTTACTTATCGCATGCTACTACCCATCCCAATCCTATTGGTCCCGAGGTATTGGGACTTCTAATCCTAGAGGGGAAAGAAAGGAATGGAGGCCTTTATGGAGTTTAAAGGATAAAATTCTATCTCGACATTCAAAACAAGTTTCAAATAAAAAGGTAGAACAAACAAGCAAACAAGGCTCAAATTAACCCCAGAAGTCAAACAATCATTTAGTTTAGCATGCCTTGACAAATACTGATTTGCTCTTAGATTAAAATTAAACAGCGAGCGGACTAATTCAACACATGCATTTAGACAGAAAGTCTGCATTAGGCCACTCGGATACAGTTGTCAGGGACTGACTCAGTTCATTAGTTAGCCAACCCTTTGTCTATGTGTTGAATAATAAATAGGTGTAAGATCTATTAATTCCAGGAAAAGATGCAGAGAGTTACCAGTAGTTTCAAAAAAGATGCAAGTTGGTTTTAGAGAAAAGAGGCATCAGTTTTAACAAAGAGAAAAGATGCAAACTGCTTTTAGAAAAAGAATTACCATTTGTTTTAGAAAAGATGTAGTCTGATTAAAAGGTTTACAAGCTTCAGAAAAGTGCAGATTAATTATTAGAAAGTGTTTACCAATTTTAGTAAATATAGATACGAGTTTCAGTGATTGGTTCTATTTCAGAAACGAAAGAGGCTATTAAGGACGAGATTTCCTATAGGCATGCTTTATGTATGTGTAATTACAGAAACATGAGTGTTAAATCCTATAAGCATGCTTTCTAGGTGATTTTGTCGTAAAGTTAAGCGTTAAATCCTACAGGCATGGTCTCTATGTGATTGAATTAGTATTAAAGACCCTATAGGCAGGATTTCTAGTTTGAAAAAAAATAAAATCCTAAGTCATGATTTCTATCCCTTGGATGTAAGAAAAGTAAAGACCCCTGCCACACCCTTTTACTATAATCCCCGAGTTTCATACAAAATTATTACAAACCAATGAATCAAACTGTAAATTAAAAGATACATCAAAAGCTAACAGCTAGATCCCAGGAGCCTAATTAAACCATAATGTCTGGTAACATGCGATTGATCCATTTCCGGGATTCAAATTTCTAAAGCCTTCTCTTTATCCAAAGTGTTTCAAAGTTCCAAGGAATCTCAGGGATTCCAGGCATTGCTTACACCCAGGATACCATTAGTATTAGAATAGTGCAGTGTGGAAGAGCCAGCTCTCAGGCATCCAAGTTCAGAAGGATCGTAGGGGTCCCAAAGCATGGCTTGCAAGAGAGGGGCAGACCTTATAGCTAAGAGTAAGTGCAAAGTGAAAGGGAATTAGGGAGCCATGACAGGTGGTGGTCATACCTAGCCACAAGGTAGGCTGGCACACCCCTCACCACTTGTTTGGTTGAACAAGTTAGGAGCAGACCTTTTGAAGGTCATACTAAAGTCTGGATAATGATTAGGACACTATCAGACTTAAATCCAGGGCTCAGACACATAGAGGGGCAAAGGAATGGGAATTGATTGAGTTTGGGATTCAAAGAATCCAGTTCAGGATCATAGACAGCAATATGGAGTGTTGTTATGCCCTGAACCACAACTCACACACAAAGGGTAAAGGGTAAGGGAATTCATAAAGTATCAAGTTCATGACAAACAACTAATTTAAATACATAATTTAAATACTAAACTATAAAGGAAAGGGGGAGCATGTGATAATATGCTAGAAACAAATAGGCAGAATCAAACACATTGTTGTTGAGGCATGTAAACTAATTGAGACATACCAGTATAGAAGCAAAAGAGTACAGAGGAAAGCAAACACAGTCCATAGCAGTGCAAGTATCAAAAATAGAGAGAGTATAAGTGAAAATGAATTGTGAACTCAGATTGTTCTGTGTTCGTGTGTTCAAAGAGAAGGGAGGAGAGTATTTATAGTGTAAAAATAGGCAGAAAATAAGGTAAGGATTGCAGTTCAGTAATAATTAGGGGAACAAGTGTCAATTAGAATTAAATAGTATCGAAGACATCCCTTATTCGAGGAATTAAAAATCAAACAGTAACATACAAGTGCTAAATAAGGAAAGAGATCACATAGGCTGACTATGACTAATAAGGAAGTATTTCAAGCATAGTACAGGTACATAGTAGGTAATAGAGGCTAGGTTCATCTTACTCTAATCAAGGAAAGGTCTATAAGAACCCAATACCAATATAATCAAGGTAATGGAATCAATCAACTTGAGTAGAAAAGGCAGGGGTCGAGATTTCAAGGCAAGCATTCAAATAGGTCTAAGAAGCAGGCAAATCAGTACAATAAGGAAAGAATCAATCACAAGAGTGCAATCAGAATCACACAAAGAGATTTAAAGTCAGCCCATAATTAAGGGCTACTTTGAGAGGGAAGTTTAACATATAAAGGAATGCATAACCTTAGGCATGTGAGGCTAAGTTGTGGCAAAATAATAGCATGTAGCAGTAACTAAAAGGCATGATAGTCAAGTTTTAGTGCTTAACAATAGAGAAAAGATTCAAAAGCATGCAAAGAACTCATAACCAAAAAATAGTCAAGAGAATGGAAGCACACTGCAATTTCAACGAACGAGTTGCACAAACAAAAAGAGATTGAATAGTCCCCAAAGAAACTAGAATTTTCGAGAATCAAATGAGTTCATAGGAGATGAGCAGACAAATAAACAAAACAGGTTTAGAATCCCGGATAAGCCCCAAAATTAGGGTTTTCACTCATGCTAAATCAGATAGGAGAGGGTAAATCAAGTGAATAACAAACAGAAGCTCAAATAAGATCCCGAAATTAGGGCTTTTAACATGCTTAATTAAAAATATAAGGTGAATCAAACAAACAGACCAGGAAACTCAAACAAAAATCCCCAAGAAAATTAGGGTTTTCAACATGCGAGCTCAGATAGAAGATAATACAAACAAACACAGTAAAAACATGTCGAGATTCAGAGAAGAGATGTTCGAGATAAAATAACATGAAACCCTAGTTGAGGAAAATAGAGTTTCTAAAAGCAAACATTAAAGAATATTTGAGAAAAATCCATAGAAGGTTCACACATACATAGATCCAGAACAGATCTAAAATAAATCGAAGAAACCTCAGAGATTAGGGTTTTGTAAGAAACCCAAAAGATGAGATAGGCTTTGGAAACCATTGATCTGAGCAGAGAAGTCGAAGATCGAACTCGAATGGCCATGGCTGGCCGGATAGAGGTTGAAGATGACCGGAGAAAAGCCATCGAGCAAAGCTTGGTCGAGACCTTTTCAAGATCTGGTCATAGGACCTTGGAGATAAGACCATAGAAGCCATGGGAGGCCGGTGTAGGGCTCCGATGAGTCTGGGGAGCCATGGATTAAGGTTTCAATGGGAGGCGGCAGCTAGGGTTCTGAGAGATCTCGAGAGATGAGAGCGTTTGACGGCGGATTGGGAAAATGAGATAGGGTTAGGCGGTTGTGTGAAATTAAAAAGGTAAGAAGTAACGGTGGTCGTTGATCTAAATGATCAATGGACGAGATTTAAAAAGGATATGGGTTGGGTAGGTTCAACATGTACTGGGTCGAGTAGGCGTGTTAATTGAGCTGGGTAATTGGATTTCAAATTGGTGCTGAAATGGGGTGCCATATTGGCTAAAATTGAAATGCAACAAGGCCAAATAGTAAATAGCCAATTTTTCCCTTTTAATTTTGTAAAAATAGTAATATTAATTTTAAAAACAAATTAAATGTACTAGGTAAATAAGTATTATATAAATATTAATTAAAAAATGCTGGGATTAATTTTATAAACATAAATTATCATAAATTACAAGATAGGCTATAATTGCAATTATGTGCAAATTAGTTTTAAAATATCAAAAACATTTGTAAAAAATATGCGAAAATTACTTTAAATATATTTAGGTGTAAATGTGAAAAATAAAATGAATTATTCACCCGAAATAATAATTTTGGGAATAATTATTGGATTTTGTTGTGTAAAATGGGCAATAAATTGGTTTAAAAAATCATTAAAAAGGGTCCAAGCTTTTGGATGTGCTTCTATATGCACCAATATGCTATTTTGGAAATATTTGGGTATAAAAATACTTAGGGAAAAATTGGGTATCAACAACTGCCCCTCTTTACCCGGAAAGGATGAAAGAGTTGTCGGGTAAAGATATGATGGCCAATTTTGAACGGAAACGGTGGTTTGAAAAGAGTTTGACCGAGCTCTGGTTTATGATCTGCCTACATATCCCTAGTTTTACATGCCGATGGATATTTGAAAAGGACGGACATGACACTTGGGGGAAGCAAGAGTTATTTTGAAGTTGATCGACTGCGAGAACTGGAACGGGGTTGCTCTTGCTGAGACGGTCGTTGCTAGCCGGTGTACCTACAACTGACCAATATAGGCATATATCGTGCGTAAACTTAAGCATGATGCAAGTTTCCATTGTACCATGAATGTTGTCCTTGGATGGTTAGGATGACGTCCTCAGACCATGATGTCTTGGGCCATAAAGCGCAAAATTAAAGGATTTGCAGGCTATGAAATGACGTTCTCGGGCCATGATAATGGTGCCTCCGAACCATGATGCCTTTGAATGATGATGTGCAAGGTATAAAGTGGGGTCCTCGGGCCATGGCATGATGTTCTCTGGCTATGAAGATGATGCCTCCGAACGATGACTCCTTTGGACAGTTTGGCGATATTTCAGCCCATGAAATGAAAGATTTGGCAGTATTTCAGCCGATGCAAAAGTGTAAATGGCGATATTTCAGCCGACATAAATTTAAATAAACATGCGATGTTTCAGCCGATGCAAGACGCAAATAAAAGTGGCGATATTTCAGCCGATGTAAAAGTAAAACGGCGATGTTTCAACTGATGGAGAATTTAAATAATAGTCTGGCAAAATTTCAGCCGATGCAAAAAGTGTAAATGGCAATATTTTAGCCGACCGAAAACATAGGTATAGATGATGGTGGAGATTTAAATATGAACTAGCGATCTTTCAGCCGATGTAGAAAATAAATAAAGTTTGGCGACATTTCAGCTGATTGCAAGACGTAAATGAAAGTGGCGATATTTCAGCCATGCAAGAAAAATAAGGTGGCGATATTTTAGCCATGCAAGTAGAGGTAGAGCTCGACCTCGGAAGGCAGAAAAGTAGCCTTATGCAGATAATGCAGGACGGAGACAATGCTTAGTTTCCGAAGGTAGAAAGGTAGCCTTATGCAATGCAGAAAATGTAGATGGAGACAACTCTTAGTCTCGGAAGTAGAAAGGTAGCCTTATGCAATGCAGGAAATGCAGATGGAGACAATGCTTAGTCTCGGAAGGCAGAAAGGTAGCCTTATGCAATGCAGGAAATGCAGATGGAGACAACACTTAGTCTCGGAAGGCAGAAGGGTAGCCTTATGCAGTGTAGGAAATGCAGATGGAGACAACGCTTAGTCTCAGAAGGCAGAAAGGTAGCCTTATGCAATGCAGGAAATGCAGATGGAGACAACGCTTAGTCTCGGAAGGCAGAAAGGTAGCCTTACGCAATAAGATAAAAGAGAATAGTAAGAAAAAAATTCTTAGCTGATAGTTGATCGTGATATTATGGCTGTTGGGGCCATTGCGTGCGGATATCAAATGCGAATAGGCGTGACGTTTCAGTGCGATTGCGTAACATGTTTGGTAACTTTGTGACTTGGGTGTCTGCATCCAAAGAAAATTGTGAGTTTTGTAAAGGGGAATGGTTAGTTCATTTTCTGTTGGCTTCCGGCGTTGCGTGCCATTGGGGTAGCGTTGCTAAACAGCAACTATCATAGTTATGTATGATTTAACAAATATAATGTAAGTAGAAAATAGTTTTGTTTAGATGAACCAACGACTGCAACGCGGTTCAAAGCACTGCAACCTATCTTGCTCTAACCATGGAGTTTTGAAAAACCCAAACATCTCAGAGATTGCTCTGGAATTTTGAGGGTCCTCCTATAAATTCTGCCCCAGTTTACTAGACTGGCACTTCTGATGGCTGCGCTGAATAAATGCAAGATCGACTTCGGAATTTTGAGGGTCCTCCTCAAAATTCTGCCCCAGTTTACTAAGGTGACATCCTTGGCGATGAGCGTCTGAAAACCATCTTCGGAATTTTAAGGGTCCTCCTCAAAATTTTGCCCCAGTTCCAATAATAGGGGGAGATGAGATTTTTATTTAATTGTGACCGAACCCATAGGGCTGCCTACGTATCCCCTCTTAAACGGGAACCAGGTCAGGTGTAGTTCAAATTACATCATAAAGAAATCATAGGTGATTACACATAATATCGTTTCACTGCATCTAAATTGATTGGCTTTGGCCAGACTTCCCCGTCCATTTCTGTAAGAATAAGGGCTCCTCCAGTTAAAACTCGGTGAACCATGTACGGACCTTGCCAGTTGGGATAGAATTTCCCCTTGGCTTCATCTTGATGCAGGAATATCTTCTTCAATACCAGCTTCCCTGGTGTAAACTTCCTTGGCTCGACTCTTTTGTTGAAGGCTCTGGACATTCTATTCCGATACAACTGACCATGGAAAACTGCATTCATCCTTTTTCCATCTATAAGGGCTAACTACTCGTAGCGACCATTTACCCATTATGCGTCGTCCAACTCTGCTTCTTGTATGATCCTCAAGGAAGGAATTTCTACCTCGGAGGGAATGACTGCCTCTGTATCATAAACTAACATGTAGGGAGTTGCCCCAGTTGATGTGCAGACCGTGGTGCGGTATACCAGCAAGGCAAGTGCTAACTTCTCATGCCATTGTTTGTGACTTTCAACCATCTTCCTTAGTATCTTCTTGATATTCTTGTTGGCTGCCTCTACAGCTCCATTCATCTGAGGCCTGTAGGCTGTATAGTTCTTGTTTGATCTTGAATGCCTCACACATTGCTTTCATCAAGTCGCTGTTGAGATTGGAACTATTATCAGTGATGATTGATTCTGGAACCCCGAATAGACAAATAATACTATCACGGATGAAGTCTGCCACAACTTTCTTAGTCACTGCTTTGTATGATGCTGCCTCAACCCATTTAGTAAAATAATCGATTGCCACCAGGATAAATCTGTGCCCATTTGATGCGACAGGCTCGATAGGTCTAATGACATCCATTCCCCAGGCGGCAAATGGCCATGGTGAGCTTGTTGCAGTAATCTTGTTTGGAGGCACCTTTATCATATCTGCATGTATCTGACAGCAATGGCACTTGCGAACGTACTAGATATAGTCTGTTTCCATAGTTATCCAAAAATAACCTGCTCCAAGTATTTTCTTTGCTAAGACAAAACCATTCATGTGTAGCCTGCAGGTCTCTGCGTGCACTTCGTCCAATAGTATTGTTGCTTCTTTTGCTTCGATACACCTTAACAAACCCAAATCGCGAGTCCTCCTATATAGGATTCCCCCACTGTGAAAGAAATTGTTGGATAATCTCCGAAGTGTGCGTTTCTGAGTGGTGTTGGCAAGTTCTGGATACTCCCCTATGGTCAAGTACCTTTTGATATCGTGGAACCATGGTTTTCCATCCGCTTCTTCCTCAACATGAGCACAATAAGCTAGCTGATCATAAATCCTCAGTGGGATGGGATCAATTAAATTCGTATCTGGATGTTGGATCATGGATGATAAAGTGGCTAATGCGTCAGTGAACTCGTTTTGGACCCTAGGGACATGCTGAAATTCCGTTTTTATGAGTCTTTTCTTCAACTCATGTATGTGATGCAAATAGGGGAGTATCTTGGAGTTTTTGGTGACCCATTCTCCTCGAACTTGATGTATGAGTAGGTTTGAGTCCCCGATCACTAGAAACTCTTGAATGTTCATGTCAATGGCCATCTTGAGTCCCAGGATGCAAGCTTCATATTCAGCCATGTTATTTGTTTAAGGGAACCTGAGCTTGGCGGATACCGGGTAATGCTGGCCGGTTTCTGATACTAGGACTGCCTCTATGCCGACTCCTTTGAAATTTGCGGCTCTGTCGAAAAACAACCTCCAACCATTGTAGGATTCTGCAATATCTTCTCCTATAAATGATGTTTTCCTTGTCAGGAAAATACGTTTTCAGTGGTTCGTATTCTCCGCTGATAGGATTCTCGGCAAGGTGATCTACTATGGCTTGGCCCTTGATTGCTTTCTGAGTCATGTAAACAATGTCGAACTCACTCAACAAGATTTGCCACCTGGCGAGCTTGCCAGTGGGCATGGGCTTCTGGAAAATATTTATCAGCGGGTACATCCTGGATATGAGATATGTAGTGTAGGCACATAAATAATGCCTTAATTTCTGAGCTACCCAAGTCAGAGCACAACAGGTGCGCTCTAATAGAGAATACCGGGCCTCGTATAGGGTGAACTTCTTGCGGAGATAATAGATGGCTTGCTCCTTTCTCCCCAATTCATCATGTTGTCCCAGGACACAACCGAATACTCCATCCAATATTGCAAGGTAAAGTAATAAAGGTCTTCCTGGCTCGGGAGGAACCAAGACTGGCGGCGTTGATAGGTATTCCTTGATTCTATCAAAGGATTTTTGAAAATCGTCGGTCCATTTAGTAGCAGCATCTTTCTTTAGTATTTTAAATATGGGTTCACAAATGACTGTGGACTAAGCTATGAACCGGTTGATATAGTTGAGTCTCCCCAGGAAACTCATCACGTCCTTCTTGTTCTTTGGCGGTGGCAATTCTTGAATGGCTTTGACCTTTGATGGGTCCAATTCTATCCCTCGACGGCTCACGATGAAACCCAGTAGTTTTTCGGCAGGAACCCCGAATGCACACTTGGCGGGATTCAGTTTTAGGTTATACCTTCTCAGTCTATTGAAGAACTTTCTCAGGTCTTCCATATGATCAGTGGCTTTTTTGGATTTGACGATGACGTATTCCACATATACTTCGATCTCCTTGTGTATCATGTCATGGAAGATAGTAGTCATGGCTCTCATGTATATGGCACCAGCATTCTTTAACCCGAACGGCATCATTCTGTAACAATACATTCCCCACGGTGTGATGAAAGCCGTTTTCTCTGCATCTTCCTCATCCATCCATATCTGATGATACCCGGCGAAACAATCAATGAAAGACTGTAACTCATGCTTGGCGCAGTTGTCGATAAGAATGTGTATGTTTGGCAAGGGGAATTCATCTTTGGGGCTGGCCTAGTTGAGATCCCGGTAGTCGACACAGATTCTAACCTACCCGTCCTTCTTTGGTACCGGCACGATGTTGGCTAACCATTTTGGATACTCTACCACTCTGAGAACCTTGGCTTTGACTTGCTTAGTGACCTTTTCTTTGATTTTCAAACTCATGTTGGGCTTGAATTTCCTGAGCTTCTGTTTTACCGGCGGACAGGTTGGATCTGTTGTCAGTTTGTGAGCTACAATGGACGTGCTGAGACCATTCATATCATCATATGACCAGGTTAATATGTCCTCATATTCTTTTAAAAATTTCGTATACTCTTCCTTTTCTGATGGCGACAAGTGAACACTGATGTGAGTTTCTTTGACATTTTCTATATTTCCCAGATTAATGACCTCAGTTTTTTCCAGGGTGGACTTGGGTCTATTCTCAAAATTCTCAACCTCTCTGACGACCTCTTCAGGTATTTCATCTTCTTCTGAGTCTATGTCCTTTTGTTATGTTGTCTCGTTGCAAGTCACAGTCGTTGGTTCATCGTCAAGATAAGTAATAGTAATGGTGTGTAAAATAGAGTAAATGATAGAAAAAATAATAAGCGAGATATATATGATAAACTGAAATGCTTTGATTAAATTCATAATTGTTTGAAACATCGGAGCTCTTTCCAAAATTAAAGACAATACGGAAAGAAAATCAACTAGTAAAATAAAATAAGATGCATGGTGATTCTGTTTATCCTTGCTACCCTGAAGCCTTCAGGGCCCTGACGGTCCTACTTGACAAATTGCTGAGGCAGTCTCCTCTGCTTGCGGCTTGTATGGAAGGGCCTTCCTCCCCCTCCTCCTCAAAAAGAACACGGCAGTCCATATCATTATCCTCTAGGAACAAATTCTTCATGGTTGCCAACGCTTCATCTTCTTCTGACGCATATATAGTATTTGCTGGCTGGAAGGTCTATTCCAGGCTAGGTATCGGAAACTCTAATGGATAGTAGGGGATGCGCCATGGTGGCGACCCGTTCTGGAATTCCTTCCAAGTATAACCATACCCTAAGCCACAGGTAGTGCCATGCTTCTTCAGTTTGATGGGCTTAGTGATCCCCTGCAGATTTTTATCGAGCCCCTTTCCAGGCTCGTACCCACACCAATTCAGGATACTTTCGATCTTGTTGTCCCACCAATTGTCTTTGTCTATAGCATTGACCCTCTCGAAGCGGTGGTATGTCTCTCCGCCTATTTTCCTTCTGCCCCCGATCATTGGGATGGTCTGGCAACTATATATGGGGTTACTACCATTGCCATGAATGATCACTTCTTGGTGATTCCATTCGAACTTTACCGCCTGATGCAGGGTCGATGCTACGGCTCCGGCAGTGTGGATCCAGGGGCGTCCTAATAGCAAGTTGTAGGATGCCGGGACGTCTATTACTTGGAAGTCGACGTCGAACCATGTTGGCCACATTTGCAATCAAAGGCTGATTTCCCAAATTGTAGATCTCTGGGACACGTCGAAGGATTTTACATTGATAGCCCCGTCTTTGATCTCGTGTAGGCCTTTCCCCAAAGTTCTGAAAGTTACAAGCGGACAGATGTTGAGGCTTGATCCCCCATCGATCAGAACCCTGGTAATGAAATAGTCTTCGCATTGCACGGTGATGTGCAGTGCCTTGTTATGACTCAAACCTTCTGGCGGAAATTCATCTTCGTGGAAGGTTATTTTGTGGCTCTCTAGCACTTGCCCCACCATATTCTCCATATCACCCCCGGTTATATTTCTGGGCATATAGGCTTCGCTTAGTATCTTCATTAAGGAATTCTTGTGAGCATCTGAACTTTGCAGAAGAGCCAGGATAGATATCTGTGCCGGTGTTTTGTTCAACTATTCAGCGACCGAGTATTCCTTAGCCTGTATTTTCCTCCAAAGATCGTCAGGTCTTGTCTTAATGTGACATCCCGGAGCTTGCTTACCGGACTCAGCTAGGTGCTCTAGGGTGTAGACCCTCCGTGTTCTAGTCATTCTTTGTGTGGCAATCATTTCTCCCGTCTTTGTCTTTCCTTTTCTCCTAGCTTCGGCAGTATAATCCCGTGGTATGGAATTTGAGTGGAATGGTGTCATGTCAGTCATTGCCACCGGAATAGGCACCCTTGGTGGTAACACAGCAACTTCAGAGGGTGTAGGTGCCTTTGGAACTCCAAATTCAACTTTGACTGGCCCGAACGCCTTCACAGAATGAGGCGCTTCAAATTCAAGAGGTATAGACATATTCACTTCGTTGTCCATGGAGGGCTGATTCTGCACAACAATTGGGTTAAGGGTAACCGTCGGCTTCTTTGGTTCATCCCCTTCAGCAATTAAACCTATTGACCCTTTGGGGTCCCAATCATCCTCGATCTCGATCATATGAATGTCTCCAACTTTGTGGTCAGGCAAGGGGTTATTACGAACATTAGGAGTTTGCTACAATGACTTTATTATCGATCAGGGTTTGAATCTTATCCTTCAATGAACAACATTCATCAAGGGTGTATCCCTTCATGCCAGAGTGATACGCACAGGTCTTGTTGGGGTTGATGTTTTGGAGCTTTGGCTGGGATAGGAGTAACGTAGCCAGCAGATTTAAGTCTTTCATATAACTAGCCAATTGGTTCTGCGATGACTGTGTATTATCTGGGAGGTTTACGGTCAAAATTTGGTCTGGATCTTGGAAACTTTTGACGGGTGGGTGGTGATTGGTAGTGAGAGGGTTGAGCATTATAAGCTTGGTAAACATGTGCTGATTGAGAGTATCTGGGTGAGGTGGGTTGATATGTGAGAGGTGGAGAGGACTGGTAAACGGGAGGTGGATAGGAGGGTGCAGGTGCTTGGTAATTTGGGATAGGCTGATATGTAGGTAGAGGTGATGGGTAAGTGTGGTATTTTGGTGGTGATTTGGCTCCCTGTGCGACCATCACGGCACTTATATCTTTCTTCTTGGACGCGCCACCAATTTGTAAAGCCTTATTTGTGGCTTGCAATGCTTCAAGATTTGTAACTATACCATTCCTGATGCCCTCTTCGATTCTTTCTCTGAGTTTGATGATATCAGAGAACTTTTGACCCTCGATTAACATCAACCTCTCATAATATTGAGGATCCTGAGCCCAGACGAAGAATCTATTCATTTGCTCTTCTTTTAGGGTCGGCCTGACCTTTACAGCTTCTGACCTCTAATGAGTAGCATACTCGCGGAATGTTTCGATGGGTTTCTTCTTTAAATTCTGTATGTAGAATACATCTGGTGCATTCTCTGGATTAAACCGGAACCTATCCATAAAGTATGATTCCATTCCTACCCAATTCGTCCATTTCTTGGGGTCTTGATTGATGTACCAGGATAGTGCATCTCCCTTTAAGCTTCTCCTGAAGAGCTTCATACAGATCTTCTCATGTCTTCCGACCCCCACTAGCTTATCGCAATAGGTCCTCAAGTGGACTCTGGGATCTCCTATTCCATCAAATATTTCGAACTTGGGAGGTTTGTACCCCTCCGAGAGATCAACATCTGGTTGAATGCACAAGTCCTCGTAATCCAATCCTTCAATGCCTTTGTTACCTTTCACGCCCTAAACTCGGCTGGTTAGTTTCTTGAGCTCTGCCGCTAATTTCCTGATGAGGGAGTCCTTGCCATCAGACTCAGGTGCATTCGAGATTGGTTGGGTGTAGTGGGTTACAATATCCACGAAAATAGGAGTGTTGTGGAGATGGTCGTTGGTGGTGTTCAGTGGCTCGGGAATGAGTAGTGGAGTATTATTTGGAGTGTGGCATGTGTTGCAGGTATGAGTGGGTTGTATCTATGGTTGCGGGGTGTTTTGTGGAGGTGCAGGATTTTGGGTGTTGACATCAGAAGCGGTGAGGGAAAATGATAGGTTCGCCAAATTCCGAACTTGATCCAGTTCTTCTTGGAATTTCAACAGCTTTTGTTCCAGTTGTGCAGTAGTTTCCTTAGCAACTGGGGTACCCTGAGGAATCTCAATCTCCTTTCTGGCGCTTGTATCTCCCACTTTGCCTTTGTTCTTGTTCCGGACAGGACTTGGAGGAGGAGGAGGTGGAGGGCCCTCGGATCTTGTGGAGTATGTTGATGGTGCCAGAATGCACGAACTAACATTTGGGGAGGGGAATAAAAATAAAAGAATAAAAACAAAAAAGGTAACAAGTTAGTGCGGGTTCTGAGAGAAAAGTATTGCAATATTTAAACATATTGTGCGAGAATATAAATCGCGTCCTAATTTTGGTGCCTCGTTGTGCCCGACGTCGGCCTAGCGACAAATAGTTTCGGAGAACTTATAATGCTAAATGCCTCATTTTATTGATAAAAATAAAACGAATCCAAAACGACTCTGAATAATAGAAAATAAATGTCACTAGTGGCCGTTGGCCTTATTACATCATTAAAGCAAAATAAAGGACTCCTAACTACTTGGTCCCAGAAGGACCTTCCCCAGGTTGAATGTTCTCGTTGATCAAATCCTCCAGTTCGTGTAGATTCTCCAATAGAAATGCTTTTTCCAGGTTCTTTCCTTCATTTCCCTCGGCATTCTGGCAGGCGGTGACTCTCTTTCTCACTTTTCCTTCCAATTCCAGCAGACTGTATTCCAGATACTCTAGCTTTCCACTAGCCTTGGTGACCCTCTCTTTCCATTCATTGATTTGGTCACTTGATGGGAGATTTCTCCACCAGGTTAGCAAGAGTGATGGTATATTGACAATGCCGAAGTCGGGGACCTTGTTCTCCATTTTCTGCAAAACAAAAGGTTTAGACCCTACCTCTGCCGGACTCGACTATTTAAATCAATAATTAGCATAGCAAAGCACTTAAGTTCTCCAAATAAATGCACAGAACATGGAGGTGTCCGTTTGGGTTTCAAGGAAAGCCCGGTGGACTTTGGACAAGTCTATCTTAATGAGTCATTATGTGGACAACATAACTAACTCGGCTAGGCTTGACCATGATGCATGTACAATTTAAATGGAATAAGGTTTCTATTTTGAAGTGCTAGACTGGCACCCTTGAGCGGACGACTCAAGAGGGAAAGGCACGGAACCGTCGACTACACCATTGATCGACTGGTTTTACCGCAAATATGCCATTACCAAATTTAGGGGGTGATAATATCGGAAGAGCGCAACCACTCATTATAAGCGTTGCTATAGGATTTTGTTTTGGCACGAGTGGAGTAAGATGTTGAAGATGCAATTTACAAGAATGAAACAGATTGACATGTATTTTCACGTACATAAAATAAATGATTACAATAAATGCTCGAAATTACAATGGTATTGAAATAATAAAGCAGTAAGGAAAGCAGTTAAATGAAAGGAAAGACATGAAGAGCCAAGTTAGTTTTCATGATGAAATAATTAAAAGGCAAGAAATAAAGGTAATTAAAGAAATAACGAAGTCACAAATAACATGTAATGGTAAAAAGCCTAAATAAATCCCCAGCAGAGTCGCCATGCTGTCGACGCCCCCTTTTCCTAAAGCGGAATCAGGTTCACGACATTCGGGAGGACAACTCTATTCCCGTTTGGGAATTGGGTTTTTGGAATTGAAGAGTCGCCACCTAATGATCATAGTGCATTAGGACACTTCTAGAAAAATTAAAGATAAAGACCAGAGTTTTGGGTAAGCACTTGAAATTATCTCTAGGGGAAGGGGTTAGGCACCCCTCAAGATCCACTAGTGTGGTTCCCGGCTATGCTACAATTATGATTTTAAATGCAAGTGCAAATAAACAAGTACAAGAAGCACAAAAGGTTAAAAAATGCTGAATTTTAGAAAGGAGCAGTTTGGTAAAAAATGTGACAAATAGAGGGAAGTTGTCAAGTACTTAGTGTGAACAACCCGAAAATCATGTGAGAAACAGAAACTGAAAGTGCAACAGTTTTCAAGATTCAGAAAGAATTGTTAAACTAATAAAGAGGGAGGAGGGGTCCTAGGTTTATACATTGCATGGATCATTCGCATAACACTGGTACCCAATTGTACGCGGAATGTTATCGTGTAATCATCATCTACATGCCTACCCTTCCCACCCCGTTAAGGTATTAAAGCGAGGAACGGTATCGTTTACTTATCGCATGCTACTACCCGTCCTAATCATATCGGTCCCGGGGTATTAGGACTTCTAATCCTAGAGGGGAAAGAAAGGGATGGAGGCCTTTATGAAGTTTAAAGGATAAAATTCTAGATCGACATTGAAAACAAGTATCAAATAAAAAGGTAGAACAAACAAGCAAACAAGGCTCAAATCAACCCCAGAAGTCAAACAATTATTTAGTTTAGCATGCCTTGACAAATATTGATTTCGTCTTAGATTAAAATTAAACAGCGAGCGGACTAGTTCAACACATGCATTTAGATAGAAATTCTGCATTAGGCCACTCGGATACAGTTGTCAGGGACAGACCCAATTCATTAGTTAACCAACCTTTTGTCTATGTGTTTAATAATAAATAGGTGTAAGATCTATTAATTCCAGGAAAAGATGCGAAGAGTTACCAGTAGTTTCAGAAAATATGCAAGTTGGTTTTAGAGAAAAGATGCATCAGTTTTAACAAAGAGAAAAGATGCAAACTGCTTTTAGAAAAAGAATTACCAGTTGTTTCATAAAAGATGTAGTCTGATTAAAAGGTTTACAAGCTTCAGGAAAGTGCAGATTAATTACTAGAAAGTGTTTACCAATTTTAGTAAAGATAGAAACGAGTTTCAGCGATTGGTTATGTTTTAGAAATGAATGAGGCAATAAGGACGAGATTTCCTATAGGCATGCTTTTTGTATGTGTAATTACAGAAACATGAGTGTTAAATCCTATAAGCATGCTTTCTAGGTGATTTTGTGGTAAAGTTAAGTGTTAAATCCTACATGCATGGTCTCTATGTGATTGAATCAGTATTAAAGACCCTATAGGCAGGATTTCTAGTTTGATAAAAAATAAAATCCTAAGTCATGATTTCTATCCCTTGGATACAAGAAAAGTAAAGACCCCTCCCACACCCTTTTACTATAATCCCTGAGTTTCATACAAAATTACTACAAACCAGTGAATCAAACTTTAAATTAAAAGATACATCAAAAGCTAACAGCTAGATCCGAGGAGCCTAATTCAACCATAATGTCTGGTAACATGCGATTGAGCCATTTCCGGGATTCAAATTTCCAAAGCCTTCTCTTTATCCAAAGTGTTTCAAAGTTCCAAGGAATCTCAGGGATTCCAGGCATTGCTTACACCCAAGATACCATTAGTATTAGAATAGTGCAGTATGGAAGAGCCAGCTCTCAGGCATCCAAGTTCAGAGGGAGCTCAGGGGTCCCAAAGCATGGCTTGCAAGAGAGGGGCAGACCTTATAGCTAAGAGTAAGTGCAAAGTGAAAGGGAATTAGGGAGCCATGACAGGTGGTGGTCATACCTAGCCACAAGGTAGGCTGGCACACCCCTGACCACTTGTTTGGTTGAACAAGTTAGGAGCAGACCTTTTGAAGGTCATAGTAAAGTCTGGATAATGATTAGGACACTATCAGACTCAAATCTAGGGCTCAGACACATAAAGGGGAAAAGTAATGGGAATTGATTGAGTTTGGGATTTAAATAATCCAGTTCAGGATCATAGACAAAAATATGGAGTGTTGTTATGCCCTGAACCACAACTCACACACAAAGGGTAAAGGGTAAGGGAATTCATAAAGTATCAAGTTTATGACAAACAACTGATTTAAATACATAATTTAAATACTAAACTATAAAGGAAAGGGGGAGCATGTGACAATATGCTAGAAACAAATGGGCAGAATCAAACACATTGTTGTTGAGGCATGTAAACTAATTGAGACATACCAGTATAGAAGCAAAAGAGTGCAGAGGAAAGCAAACACAGTCCACAACAGTGCAAGTATCAGAAATAGAGAGAGTATAAGTGAAAGTGAATTGTGAACTCAGATTGTTATGTGTTTGTATGTTCAAAGAGAAAGGAGGAGAGTATTTATAGTGTAAAAACATGCAAAAATATGGTAAGAATTGCAGTTCAGCAATAATTAGGGGAACAAGTGTCAATTAGAATTAAACAATATCAAAGACTTCCCTTATTCGAGGAATTAAAAATCAAACAGTAACATACAAGTGCTAAATAAGGAAAGAGAACACATAGGCTGACTATGACTAATAAGGAAGTATTTCAAGCATAGTACAGGTACATAGTAGGTAATAGAGGCTAGGTTCATCAGACTCTAATCAAGGAAAGGTCTATAAGAACCCAATACCAATATAATCAAAGTAATGGAATCAATCAACTTGAGTAGGAAAGGCAGGGGTCGAGATTTCAAGGCAAGCATTCAAATAGGTCAAAAAAGTAGGAAAATCAGTACAACAAGGAAAGAATCAATCACAAGAGTGCAATCAGAATCACACAAAGAGATTTAAAGTCAGCCCATAATTAAGGGCTACTTTGAGAGGGAAGTTTTACATATAAAGGAATGCATAGCCTTAGGCATGTAAGGCTAAGTTGTGGCAAAATAATAGCATGTAGCAGTAACTAAAAGGCATGATAGTCAAGTTTCAGTGCTTAACAATAGAGAAAAGATTCAGAAGCATGCAAAGAACTCAGAACCAAAAAATAGTCAAGAGAATGGAAGCACACTGCAATTTCAACGAACGAGTTGCACAAACAAAAAGAGATTGAATAGTCCCCAAAGAAACTAGGGTTTTCGAGAATCAAATGAGTTTAGAGGAGATGAGTGGCCAAACAAACAAAACAGGTTTCGAATCCCGGATAAGCCCCAAAATTAGGGTTTTTACTTATGCTAAATCAGATAGGAGAGGGTAAATCAAGTGAATAGCAAACAGAAACTCAAACAAGATCCCGAAATTAGGGCTTTTAACATGCTTATTTAAAAAAATAAGGTGAATCAAACAAACAGACCAGGAAACTCAAACAAAAATCCCCAAGAAAATTAGATTTTTCAACATGCGAGTTCAAATAGAAGATAATACAAACAAACACAGTAAAAACATGTCGAGATTCAGAGAAGAGATGTTCAAGATAAAATAACATGAAACCCTAGTTAAGGAAAATAGAGTTTCTGAAAGCAAACATTAAAGAATCTTTGACAAAAATGCATAGAAGGTTCACACACACATAGATCCAGAACAGATCTAAAATAAATAGAAGAAACCTCAGAGATTAGGGTTTTGTAAGAAACCCAAAACACGAGATAGGTTTTGGAAACCATTGATCTGAGCAGAGAAGTCGAAGATCGAACTCGAATAGTCGTGGCTGGCCGGATAGAAGTTGAAGATGACCGGAGAAAAGCCATCGAACAAAACTTGGTCGAGACCTTTTCAAGATCTGGTCATAGGACTTTGGAGATGAGACCATAGAATCCATGGGAGGCCGGTGTAGGGCTCTGATGTGTCTGAGGAGCCATGGATTAGGGTTTCAATGGGAGGCGGCGGCTAGGGTTCTGAGAGAGCTCGAAAACGAGAGTGTTTGAGGGCGGCGGATTGGGAAAATGAGATAGGGTTAGGCGGTTGTGTGAAATTAAAAAGGTAAGAAGTAACGGTGGTCGTTGATATAAATGATCAACGGCCAAGATTTAAAAAGGATATGGGTTGGGTCGGTTCAACAGGTACTGGGTCGGGTAGGCATGTTAATTGGGCTGGGTAATTGGATTTCAAATTGGGGCTGAAATGGGGTGCCAAATTGGCTAAAATTGAAATGCAATAAGGCCAAATCGTAAATAGCCAATTTTTCCCTTTTAATTTTGTAAAAATAGTAATACTAATTTTAAAAACAAATTAAATGTACTAGGTAAATAAGTATTATATACATATTAACGAAAAAATATTGGGATTAATTTTATAAACATAAAATGTCATAAATTACAAGATAGGCCATAATTGCAATTATATGAATTTAGCTTTAAAATACCAAACAAATTTGTAAAAAATATGCAAAAATTACTTTAAATATATTTAGGTGTAAATGTGAAAAATAAAATAAATTATTCACCAGAAATAATAATTTTAGGAATAATTATTGGATTTTGTTGTGTAAAATGGGCAATAAATTGGTTTAAAAATCATTAAAAAATGGCCAACCTCTTGGATGTGCTTATATATGCACCAATATACTATTTTGGAAATATTTGGGTATAAAAATACTTAGAAAAAAATTGGGTATCAACAAATATAGGTTGGTACAATGGGTTACTTGGTATGGAGATGGGCAATTGATTTACAACTAACACATTATGAATATTATCGAAGGCCCGATGGGTAGTGAGGGCGGTGCATGTCCATTCACCCAGGGTTAGTACATCTCTGCCAATTGTTGCTTCAAGACTCTTACTTCTTCAACCAGTCCCAAACCTCGTTCGGCCGATTGTCCACGGACATCATCATTATCTAACTCATTCTCACTATTGTTTGTCATTCTACTTTTTCCTTTTGATCTCGTATTGTAAGGGTGAGTTACCAGTTTAAACCACAAACCAACCACCTATGTTTAACTTTATCTTTTAAAATGACAAACAACAAACGTGTTAGAGTTAGGAATTTTGCATATATTAATCACACATTGTATGTCATGCACCTAATACCATTTTCATTTCTAAAATGAGCTTTGAAGGCTTCATGCTTCATCCTGATTGGTTTATTTCCTCTTGAATTTAACACTCTTTTTTAAAAATAAAAAAATACTCTCAAATTTTTTTATTGCATTTGTTTTTCTTTTCAAATTAATTATGGCTTTGATCGCATCCGGTGAGGATTGCCTACGTATCTCTCACCTGGTGAAAATCAAACCTGCATAGTTTGATTTAAAATAAAAACCTTTTTGAAAAATTGTGCTTTTATATCCTAGAACACTTCAAAACTTTTATTTTATTTTATTTTTTTGATTAAAAAAATGGGTATTTTATGAAAACTTGGAGAAAATTTTCTCTTTCTCTCTCCTTTGTTCAATCAATCTATCCTAAAGTCGGTCCACATCTGAGTAAAGCTTACCAAATAATATTATATATAGCACGGAGAAATGAACAAGTTGGTCTGAAAAATTGTTACGTGTCCTAAACGGGCCTGGCCCTTGTGCCGAGTCCCGCACATGATGTAAATAAAGCGTAGCCTACTAGGGATATTCGTTGCTTGTGGTTTGTTCTTCTAAGTTTTCAAATCCTGAAGGAGATGGTATTTAGACCTGCCTTACCCGGGCGGACAACTCGAGCCGACGAGCATCAAGCGTCACCAGTAGTAGAACAGCACTGGCTGGCTAACGGCTCTTCCGCCTAAATATGTGTGACTAAAATCCTTCACCAAAAACTGGTAGGCTAACTAGCTTTATCTCAAGATAGAAATTTTGTGATGTTGGTAAGCAAACACAACATAACTACCTATCAGAAGACTCAGAGGGGTACGAGAGAGGATACAATTTATATTATAGTTCAAATAAATATTAAAGCGGTAAATAAGCGACAAATATCACATTAGGCTCCCAAATACAATAATATTCAAAACATGATAAAAGCCAAATAAGAATCAATGTAAAAAGCTTGAATTCTAATTAATGTCCCCAACTGTAACGACCCAGTCGGTCGTTTCATGAGTTATCGCCTCGTTTCCCCCATTTCTGCTTCTTTATGCTTTGATCATCTGTATTATGTGGTGTCAGGTTGGTCGGTTCTAATCCGGAATGGTTTTGGGAAAGATTTGTGACACTTAGTCTCTTAAGTTGGTCTTTAGTTGAAAAAGACAACCAGAAGTCGACTTGTGAGAAAATGATCCCGGAATATGGGTTTTATGATTCGGATAGCTTTAGGAGGTGATTTGGTACTTAGGAGCATGATCGGAATGTGTTTTGGAGGTCCCGAGTAGATTTAGGCTTGAATTGGCAAAAATGGATATTTGGCGTTTTCCGGTTGATAGGGGATATTTTGATATAGGTGTCAGAATGAAATTTCGAAAGTTGGAGTAGGTTCGTTGTGGAAATTGTGACGTGCATGCAATATTTCAGGTCATTCGGACGAGGTTTGATAGACTTTTTGATCAAAAGCAGAATTCAGAAGTTTTTGGAGTTCTTAGGCTTGAATCCATAATTAATTTGATGTTCCGATGTTGTTTTAGTTATTTTGAAGTTTGGTACAAGTTTAGAAGGTGTTATGTGACTTGCTCATGCTTTTGGTTGAGGTCCCGGGGGCCTCGGGATAATTTTGGATGGTTAACGAGAGGTTTTGAGTTGGAATTGGCAGCTGAAGTGCATAGTTCCTGTCATAACTGCACCTGCGGCTTGGGGACTGCAGTTGCAAGCCCGCAAAAGTAGAAGTGAAGTTGCAGATGCGGTCAAGAGAGGAAAAGGCTGGAGCCGCAGAAGCGGAACTTTGGGCACACCTACGATGGCGCAGGTGCGAGAATTCGATCACAGGTGCGGTGGCTGGGCGGATAAGTGAATTCGCAGATGCGCACCTGGGTCCGCAGGTGCGGGTCCACAGGTGCGATAATTAGACCGCAGATGAGGTTTTGCTGGGTCAGAACATATATATTTCACCCTTCACGAATTTGGGTTATTTTTCATAACATTTCAAACGGGAAGAAGCTTTGGAAAGCAAATTCAAGGGAGAATTCAAGAGGGTTTCTTAGAGGTAAGGTCCTTGATCCCTAAACTCATTTTTATGATGATTTTTAAGGTTGTAAGCTTGAACTCTATGGGAAAATCAATAGCAAATTAGGGGTTAGGGCTTGGAAAATTGGAGACCTAAAATAAGGGATTTTAGGGGTCATTTTTGGTCAGATTTTTGGTACTTTTGGTATGAATGAACTTGTGGGGGAATAAGAATTCTATTGATGTAAAATTTGTCAGATTTCGAGGCATGGACCCGGGGGTCGGGTTTGATTTATTTTGGATTTGTATTGTAATTTGATTAATTTTGTATGGGTTTCACTCCTTTAGCATATATTGATGGTTATGTACTGATTTGATCAGATTCGAGGCATTTGGAGGCCGAACCAAGAGGAAAGAGCATCGCGGGCTAGATTTTGGCTTGGCTTGAGGTAAGTAACGCTTCCAATCTTGGTTCTACAGGTTTGAAACCCTAAACTATGTGTTTCATGATTATTATGAAGGTGACGCTATGCCAAGTGA
This sequence comes from Nicotiana glauca, assembly GCA_026770625.1. Lineage (NCBI taxonomy): Eukaryota > Viridiplantae > Streptophyta > Magnoliopsida > Solanales > Solanaceae > Nicotiana > Nicotiana glauca. The sequence continues at coordinate 58,614 of MU782173.1, read as the reverse complement.
TGGTCGTATGGGCGTACACCGTGGGAAACGCAGCCTGGATCATTCCAGAACACCGCTTAGTGGTTCTTTCTTACCGATATATGGACTGTAATTATTTGATTTGGTTGTTGAGCTGTAAATCATGCTGATCATCATGTTAAGGCTTCACGCTAATATTATTGAGACACAAGAGGTCGTTTCTTTCTGTCATATCATTCATTTTACTGATATTCTATACTCAGTCCTTTTCATGCATATTATTCCTATCCCAGTCTCGATTATTACTATTTGCCACATTTTATTATTGACCGGTCTAGTATCATGACGTTTGGAGCCCATGTGTGAGACTGGTGAGTTATGACTGAGTGAGGTCGAGAGCCTACTATTGAGTGACAATATGAGATTGGGCTGCACACCACAGCGAGATATTGAACAAGCCTTCGTTGGCTTTGTTATAGCGCTTGGGCTAATGAGAGAAGCCCCTCCGGATTCTTTATACCCCCAGTGAGCGTAGATGATGATATTGAGGGATGGATCTTTCCTGGACATGGGTCTTGTCCAAAGTATTATACCAGGAGATGGATCATCTCCATGAGGCTGGATTGGCTTGTGTCCTCAGTACTGGATGAATACGGTTAGTGATGTATATTCCGGTATGGATCTTCCCTGGGCCGGATGGCCATATACAGTACCGAGGGGTTGAGTACGTGTGAGTGGAGGTTCGTGGAACATTGATCATGCTAGTTGTGCATTGGTATATGTAAACTCTCTGAGTTTTGAACTTCATACGGTTTAGTTGCATTTAAATACTATTGAACTTTACTTGAACTGTAAGCATGCCTACTTTTTCTATTGAGATATATGTTATTACATGTTGAGGTTTGGCCCGTCACTACCTGTCAGTTCATAGGTTGGACTTGTTACTTACTGATTTGGTATACTCACGTTACCCCCTGCACCTTGTGTGCAGATCCAGGTGTCTCGGGTCACGGTAGCGGCTGCTGATTATATTGTGCGGACCTTCACTTGGAGATTGCGAGGTAGCTATTTGGAGACCGCAATTCCGCCTTCTCCTTCCCTATCTTCTCTATTTTATATGTTGGATATTTTCAAATTGTACTAGCCTTGTTATTTCGAATAGTTGTAATAGTTTTTGCTCATGACTAGTGACACCCGAGGTCGCGCTTGTATTTTCTTTCCACTAGTTTTGGAACTTCTATTTTTATATCATTGGATTTCCGCTAAAAACATGATGCTTTCTTAAGCTTTTCAATTGGAAAATAGGGTAATTGGAAATAAGTGACTAGCCTAGTTCCATGATAGGCGCAATCACGACCGGATCGGTTTTTGGGTCATGGCACCAGCAGAGTCGTCAGAGCTGTCACACCTTCTTTTCCATAACCTTATTATGAGGTTGAGTTAGAAGAGTTTTTCCAATTAAAGTGACATTTTTGAAAAGGAATTATTTATTATTTAGAGTCGCCACTTGGAATTGAGTTTTGGTACCAAGTCACCTTTTATTGAATCCCTTATCAAAAGGAAGATTTGACTCCTAATTTATGGTTTACGAAAACAGAAGATTGAGCAAGGAATATCTGTTGATCGAGGGGAAGGTGTAAGTCACCCTTAGAGTCTCGTGGTTCTAGAACGGTCGCTTTATTGACTAATGTAAGGCTTAAATCATTTTTTAGCTATTCTTGTATTTTATTGATTATAGATTATTTATTATGTCTTAATTAATTATTATACTTTATTAATTGTGTTCTCCAAGATGCGGTACGCACACAATGTACTTCTTTGAAATTATATTTTAAACCAAGGTACGGAATGTACACATGGTTATAACATAATTATTTTAAATTTAAAGGTCTCAAGACGTGGAATGCGCACATTATCCTTTTATTATTTAAGCATATCAATCCAAGATTCGGGTATGAACACATGGACAAATATTTAAAGTGCATCTAAAGTTTTTCTAACGTATTCATGATTGTTCCATTTCTAAGTTTGAGATTATTGTGAAACCATTAATTATGAAAGTTATTTATGTAAGAGATTAAGTAAATTAATTTTGGAGAGACGAGCTAGCTTATAGCCTTATTAACATTTGCGCCAACTTCTATCTATGTTCCTATGTACTAAAGGCTCAATTCTTAAAGACCCCCCTATGACCCGTCGATATTAACCATTGTATTTTATAAAAATCAAACCCAAACCTTTTAGCTTAAATTTCAAATCCCCCAATGTATCAGTATTCCTATTCGATTTTAACTTAACTTGGACCAAGTTTCTTTCAACTCCGACTAGTTACACCTTCTTATTAAACCCCATAATCTCTATAGTTTACCAAAAAAGCAGTAAATTAATATGCATGAGAAATATCAAGCAAAGACAATAAATGAACAAGAACATTTAAATTAAAATGAGGTATCATATGAACCAATATCAAAAAGAAGAAAAATAAAGACTAAGAAATGAACCTCTCTTAGAACAAATCTTTTCAATAATATTAGAACTCCCACTGAAGCTTTACAATTCCAGAAATGGCAAGTCGAAACTGCGACAAGAGCTCGAATCGATAACCGGAATAACTCAGAAAAATCACGACGACTCTCAATGCTTTGAGATGGACTGTCTTGCGGTGTTTTGTGGTCGTTTCGGAGTCGTTTTTGGGGCTGCTTTTTTTTTTTGGATTTTCACTTGTTTTACATGGCTAAAACTACTGCTTTGATTTACAGAGGCCATTTGGGGGTGTTTCTATGGCTGGATTTATGGAGAAAAAAATGGCAGCTCCTCTTTTGAAGCTTGTGAGGTGAATCTTTTCCTTATCAGAATGCTTTTTCCACCCTCTTGTGCTCGTTTCTTTTTTCTAAAAATCCCCTCTTCGTTTCTGTTTCAACTATATCTTCTCCAAAATTGGCCTTTTTACTTTATGTGAATGTGTGTGTATTATATATAGAAATGTGTCACGACCCAAAGATCACAAATCGTGATGACACCTAACTCAACTTGCTAGGTAAGCCAACTAACTGAAAATATAACTCAATTGAGATTATAAGAGAATAGAAAATAAATAACTGAACATTTACAAATTTACCAAGACCAGGTAGTACGAATCACGAGTTTCGAAGATTTGGAACTTCAAAACTGATACAAATAAATACACTTTCTATTTGAAGGTTACATAAACAGATTAGCAATAACCTAAACTACCAAGAACAAGTGGCAGCTATATCCAAATGCGCGAACATCTTTTGAATCAGCACCCGACGTCACCAGCAACTCCACTCCAAAATATGCACGGTACGTGCAAAAGTGCGTATCAGTACAACTGACCCCATGTACTGGTAAGTATTTTGTCTAACCTCGACGAAGTAGTGATAAGTCTTTTAGTTAAAAAGATGCTTATTTAAATAGCATGTACATTAAATTAACAGTAAAGCAGTTCAAACTATAACAAATAAAAATATCAAGTACAACCTGGCGAGTCAGACAATGAATATTATAAAGAACCACAGTTGAATATTTACAATCTTCCCTGGTATGAGATACATGTCTAAAACGTCAAAATATCAAATCACATGGCACGGTAACACCATTCATGCTATTATATCATCCTCATCATATATAAATAAATTTATGAAACTATTCAATTAGCACGGCAACATCCTTCGTGTGTTACTCATCCTTTCCAAATAATCGTATAATAGTACCAACTATATCACAGGAACACAATAATAGGAATTACTAAGTAGGAAATATGTTAGTAACAACGGCGGACAAGGAAACACATGTGGATCACAGTAATGGACTAAGCGAAAAGCACGTGAGTAACAACAACAATTGAAAAACAGGGAATATCAACTTCAATTAACTAGCATATTGGAGGCCTAAGTAAATATATAACAATAAAGAAGAAAACACATGTTCTTTACAAGTTAACAAGTAAAGGCATGAATGACTAGCATGGTGGAAGACTTATACTAAAGTGCAAGAGAATAGATACAACATGAATATAATTATAAAAACAGGAATAGACATGGTAATTTCAAGTTAAGCAAGTAAAGAACATGGATAGTGCAACAACAATTGAGATAAACTCAAGTACAGGACAATAACAACAAGTCACTCCAAATATGTGAATACAACAATAACTTTTCAAAGTAAGGGCACAACCGTATACACGGGAAAAACAAATATCACATCAGAATGCATGTCCCTCGTTCTCACCCGCACGGAAACACCCTTCGTGCCATGACCTCACCACAACATACAAGCATAACAATATAAATGAAATGGTACGACATCACCCTTCGTGCTTTTACTCTCAAATGATATGGCATGGCATAACCCTTCATGATCTTACTCTCAATAATGTGGCACGGCATCACCCTTCGTACTTTTACTCTCAATAACATGGCACGGCATCACACTTCGTGCTTTGCACTCTCCCTCACATGATAATGTATAAACAATGGCACGGCATCACCCTTCGTGCTTTACACTCTTCCTTACCAAGCATATATATAACCGTAAAAAACAAGGCAGAAACATAACGGACATCAAGGAGAGTGTTTTAATGGATATTCCAGACAATTCCCAATCACAACTTTCCAAGTCAATAATGGTTCAACAGCCCTCAAGAATCATATTATTCAAATATTTCCATGAATCTCATAATTGATTCACAATACAAGTATAGAGTCTAGCACCTCAAGAATATCGGTTATAGTAGTGTAGTAATGATTTCGCATAGAGATGACGGAATTAGACACATCAATGTATTCTTACAATTTTCATCAAGTTTGATCAAGTAATAACAAACGAAGTCTTGATTTCTATCATTCAATATTATGTCCTCAATATCTAAGAGTCAAACAAGGCATTAAGCAGAATGTCACAAAATTCTACAAACACAATTATAACATAATCCACCCCCCCGAGCATGATTAACCATGGCACATACATATACACTCGTCACCTCATATATGTATCACCTCCGCATGTACCAAACAATGACAAATTGGAGGAATAATTCCCTCAACAAAGCTAGGCAAAATAATTACCTCGATTAACTCAACACCCAACTTAGCCTTTTCCTCTACAAATGCGAAAACTATATCGCAAATGCGAACTGGAAGGCCTACTGCTTAGGTCACAATTGTGACACACAGGAGTTTCGCAAATGCGGCAGAGTCCTTCGCAAATGTGAACTCTGCCCAGCAGCCCAGACTTCGCAATTGCGATGGCTGCTTCGCAATTGCGGCTGTCGCATTTGCGACAAATACATCGCAAATGCGATGCTACCAGTACTAGCAATCAAAAACTATGAAAATCATTCTGAAACTCACCCGTGCTCTCGGGACTCCAAACCAAATATGCACACAAGTCTGTAAACACAACACAAACTCGCTCGCGTGCTCAAATCATCGAAATAACTTCTAAAACCACGAATTGGACGCCAAAACTCATGAAAATCAAACTAAACTTCAAGAACTTCTAGAATCACAACCGAGTATCTAAACCCTATCAAATCAACTCCGAATGGTGCCAAAATTTGCAGACAAGTTCCATATGACAAGACGAACCTACTCGAAGCTTCAAATCACACATGACAACCTCGAAACAATGAATCACACCTCAAGCCAAAATTAATGAACTTTGAAACTTCAACTTTCTCAACCGATGCCAAAACCTATCAAATCACCTCTGATCGAACTCAAATTTCGCACACAAGTCCCATTTGACATTACAGACCTATTCTAACTTTTAGAATTGGAATCCGACCCCGATATCAAAAAGTTTACTCCCGGTCAAACATCCCAAAAATCCAACTTTCGCCAATTCAAGACTAATTCCACTACGGATCTCCGAGTTACAATCCGGACGCGCTCCTGAATCCGAAATCACCCAACGAAGATAATGGAACTGACGAAACTCCATTCCAAGGTCAATTGCCAAAAAGTATAACTTGGTCAACTCTTCCAACTTAGAACTTAAATCTTGAAGTTCACTCTCCCAAACTGATTCCGGATAATTTGAAAACCATTACAGATAATTTACGCAAGTCATAATACATCATGTGGAGATACTCGAGCCCTCAAAATACTGATCGAAGTGTTGATACCCAAAATGACTAGTCGGGTTGTTACATCCTCCACCACTTAAACTCACGTTCGTCCTCGAAATTGCTAGGAGCCGTTCCAAAGTTATCAAATCACGGTGTAACCTTACTAAACATAAATCTGGGGGTGATCCCATGTCACCCTGATCCACCTAAGCCCACCAACATAGCATAATCAGAGATCCTTATTTCAACATTGGTCCTTAAACCTTAGAACTCAATCTCTAACATCCAGAATTCATTGCAAGACTTGAATTCCACATTGACACATTATATAAATCTGAACAAGTTGTATCAAGTCACAACCATAACCCAATATGTAATCATATGATATACTCCATCACTTCTACACTCATAGTAGGAACTGCTAACCACCATTACTGCCGAAACCAAATCCAAAACAAATTCGGTGCCGGTAGCAAACCCTGTATCGATTAGAACCTCCTTCAAAACCCTCATACCCTACCAATTATGAAAGAAACACGCATACCCGCTTAACCACTCATCTGACCAATAAACCAAGAAACTCACTTGCCCGACCAGGGCCATTGCCCTAATCCTCAACAAAATGTAGTATTATTCCTCTAAACCTTCCTCATCCTAATACAATAGCGCAAATCTCAGTTCTAGAAGCCCCATCTCAGCCAATACAAGAAGACACACCGATATGAACCAACAATAATCGTATGGAGCCACACGCAACCCGGTTCTATACACTAACAAATAATAATTCATACATGACAGATAACAGTAAGAAAACTACTAAGCAAGTTACAAGCAGAAATTTTAGCATTTTACTATGAACTATTTTCAACAGGGTGAAAGCAATATACACAAAATAGAAATAAGGAGCAACATTTCATCTCTGTACCGTTGTGGCGTGCAACTCGATCCCATCATATCAATCTACATAGGGTACCCTTCGAGCCATAATACTTGGGCTCACTGATCACATATGCATCAATATCAAGCACAATAGATTGTACAAAAATATGATTATGGGGAAAATCATTAGGAACAAACAATATTGAGAAGGACAAGCACAACCATGGTGCAATAATCAAATCAACATCACAAAGGCCACCTCACCCATAGTGCCATGAGGCCTAAACTGAATCACAATACGCGTGTGAATAATCATGTAACACTCACAACCCGTCATAGTATGAGAGAGAAATATATATAACATAAACCAAGGCACAAATAACATCCATTCTGTCCGATGATATACTCGTGGTAATAACTGTGTAAGAACAAACAAATTCGATCCAATACAAAATACAAATTCTCATTAGGCTCAAAATAATCCCCAAACCAAATTCTGATCTTTCTCGAACATGTAATAAACCCTCCAAAAGTCTATAGCAACTTTCCCATAACACCTACCGTCAATCATCCAATCCTCTACATTTCATCTCAACTCGTAATCCAGGAATAGTCTATCAACAAGAACATCAATCTCTGAGCCTCACGAATACTAGAATTTTCATACCCAATCTCAACACCGCTACTCAATAGCTGACACGTAACTCATACTCCATCATCTCACGGAAAACACCCATAAGTCAAAACACATGGTACCTGCCAACCGATGAACTCTACTCCGATAGGAACACATAGTGCCAGCAAAACCTTAATCACCCGAAATAGTCTGTGCCTTCAAGAACTCATATCCTTCCTTACAAAACTATTTGTAACCTTATACCTACAAATTTCAACCCCATACGACGCATCGCCTCTAACATGCTACTCGCAACACTACAAAAATCTCATAGCCAACTCTGAACCATAAGCAAATTGAACACCTCATCAATCGAGAATCTTTTATTCAACCCCAACCTAGGAAAACACCACCACACGCAATATAGCCTCTATACCTATAGAAAACATCAACTCTGATCGTGGTCATAACCATGATAAATTCTTCAAAACTCATTAACACATAATCGAGGAATAAGAACCAATCACCTCTAACTCAACCGAACTTCCAACCCAAAAGTAACTCAATCTGATACGCCCGCCCTGAGGGGACCTACTGGGAACCCGAAGCCATTTCTCGCATCACTCCAACATTGACATGTAGACCCTCCTTGACAAGGAAATACCGCAGATCCAATTACCATTCACTACTCCGAAGACAAATTAAAAAGTCCTTAAATCCACTTATCTTATTCTAATCTTGAATACGTAGCTAATACACGTCGAGCAACCCGTACTTCACTAATATATGCCCATCCAAAGAAATAACCATGAAAACTCTCAGTTTCGAAACTAATACGGCCCATGATCCTCCAATTTGATCATCATTAGTAGCCTCTACCACTTAGCTTGAAGCCATAAAACACCTTATATGAGACACACGATCCAAACTCATCATGTAGAAGATGGCCCACCGGTTATACTCAAATCGACACCTTGTCATGAACTTACCTTAATCCCAATAGCCAGGTTACAACCCATCTTTCCAAATCTATGCTTACCAACCGGACATATAAACTTGCCTCACACCACAAATGAACGACTAGAAGAATTAACACTATATCTGCTTCAGAGGCTAGACAACACATCGTGATAATGATCAAGCATCCCCGTCGTAATCTATCTTCAGCATCACCGATCATCGACACATAGCGAATACTGAGAGCACAACATCACATATGAGTGATCAAGAAGGGTTAATGTCGTAGGTTTCAATTTGAAATAAGGCCGCACGATAAGGAAATAAGAAAGGGAAATTTTAACTAAATGTCATAAAGCCTCCCGGTGATAGGTGTGGACGCCATCATACTGATCCGCAGGACTCTACTAGACACTTGCTCATGACTCGTAGAACCTACAAACCTAGTGCTCTGATACTACCTTGTCATGACCCAAAAACCGCAAGTCATGATGGCACCTAACTCAACCAGTTAGGTAAGCCAACTAACTGAAAATACAACTCAACTGAGATTATAAGAGAATAGAAAATAAATAACTGAACATTTACAAATTTACCAAGACCAGGTAGTACGAATCACGAGCTTCTAAGATTTGGAAATTCAAATTCGATACAAATAAACACACGTTCTGTTTGAAGGTTACATAAACAGATTAGAAATAACCTAAACTACCAAGAACAAGTGGCAGCTATATCCAAATGCGCGAACATCTTTTGAAGCAGCACCCGACGTCACCAGTAACTCTACTTTAAAATCTGCACAGGACGTGCAGAAGTGCAGTGTCAGTACAACTGACCCCATGTACTGGTAAGTATTTTGTCTAACCTCGTCGAAGTAGTGACAAGGCTTTTAGTTAAAAAGATGCTTATTTAAATAGTATGTACATTAGATTAACAGTAAAGCAGTTCAAACTATAACAAATAAAAATATCAAGTACAACTCGGCGAGTCAGACAATGAATATTATAAAGAACCACAGTTGAATATTTACAATCTTCCCTGGTATGAGATACATGTCTAAAACGTCAAAATATCAAATCACATGGCAAGGTAACACCCTTCATGCTTTTATCTCATCCTCACCAACAACAACAACAACAACAATAATAACTACCCAGTAAAATCCCACAGAGTGGGGTCTGGGGAGGGTAATATATACGCAGACCTTACCCCTACCCCGAAAGGGCAAAGAGGCTGTTTTCGAAAGACCCTCGGCTCAGAAAAAGAAAAGGAAAAGAGAAGAAGACAATTCATTAGTCACTTCAGTCAAAACCATAATAGTAACAGAAGCAAAACAACCAACAGATAAATGACATGTAATAACATTAACCAGAAACTAAGGCCCGGTGCTAAGATAGATCAAGGATATCTCATCCTCACCATATATAAATAAATTTATGAAACAATTCAATTAGCAGGAAACACCCTTGGTGCATTCAACTCATCCTTTCCAAGTAATCGTATAGAAGTACCAACCATAAGACAGGAACACAATAATAGTAATTACTAAGTAGAAAATATGCCAGTAAAAACGACGGACAAGGAAACACATGTGGATCACATTAATGGACTAAGCGGAAAGCACATGAGTAACAGCAACAATTGGAAAACAGGGAATATCAACTTCAATTAACTAGCATATTGGAGGCCTAAGTACAAATATAACAATTAAGAAGAAAACACATGTTCTTTACAAGTTAACAAGTAAAGGCATGAATGACTAGCATGGTGGAAGGCTTATACTATAGTGCAACAGAATAGATACAACATGAATATAATTATAAAATCAGGAATAGACATGGTAATTTCAGGTTAAGCAAGTAAAGGACATAGACAGTGCAACAACAATTAAGATAAAGTCAAGTGCAGGACAATAACAACAAGTCACTCCAAATATGTGAATACACCAATAACATTTCAAATTAAGGGCACAACCGTATACACGGGAAAAACAAATATCACATCAGGATGAATGTCCCTCGTTCTCACCTACATGGAAACACCCTTCATTCCATGACCTCACCATAACATGCAAGCATAATAATATAAATGAAATGGCATGACATCACTCTTCGTGCATTTACTCTCAAATAATATGGCACGTCATCACCCTTCATGCGTTTACTCTCAATAATGTGGCACGGCATCACCCTTCGTGCTTTTACTCTCAATAACATGGCACGACATCACCTTCGTGCTTTACACTCTTCCTTATCAAGCATATATATCACCGTAACAAACAAGGCTGGAAGCATAACGGACATCAAGAAGAATGTTTTAATGGATATTCCAGACAATTCCCAATCACAACTTTCCAAGTCAACAATGGTTCAACAACCCTCAAGAATCATAGTATTCAAATATTTCCACGAATCTCATATTTGATTCACAACACAAGTATAGAGTCTAGCATCTCAAGAATATCGGTTATAGTAGTGTAGTAATTATTTCGCATAGAGATGACCGAATTAGACACATCAATGTATTCTTACAATTTTCATCAACTTTGATCAAGTTATAATAAATGAATTCTTGATTTCTATCATTCAATATTATGTCCTTAGTATCTAAGAGTCAAACAAGACGTTAAGCATAATGTCAAAAAATTCTACAAACACAATTGTAACATAATCCACCCCCCACCCCCCACCCCCGAGCATGATTAACCATGGCATATACATATATGCTCATCACCTCATATATGTGTCACCCCCGCATGTAACAAACAATGACAAATAGGAGGAATAATTCCCTCAACAAAGCTAGGCAAAACACTTACCTCGATTCGGCTAACTCAACACCCAACTTAGCCTTTTCCTCTACAAATTCGCCTCCGCTCGACTCAATCTAGACAATGACGACTAGAATACACCACACAATGAAAATGAAAATAATTCCAATTAATAAAACTATAATTTTCATTCAATTTCTAAAAAGTCAACAAAAGTCAAACCCCGGGCTCGCCCGGTCAAAACCCGGGTCCAAAGGTAGGTCTTGACTACCCATAGACCCATGAGTCCAAATATGTGTTTTTTTTCAAATACGAGTCTTATCGACTCTCAAATCCCAAATTTTTGTTTTTTCAAAACTTTTACAAAATTTCCAAATTTTTTGGTAGATTTTCCATGATTTGATGCTAAATCTTGTATAAAATAATGAAATATAGTTGGAAATTGATGAAAGATATTTACCCAATGATTTGGCATGAAACTCCCCTCTCAAAATTGCCTCACTTCGAAGTTAGGGTTCAAAAATATGAAAAATAAAGCAAAACTCAGAATTCTCAGCACTTAACAGGCTGCAGACGTCGCATTTGCGATAGGGGGTTCGCAAATGCGACCCTCGCAAATGCAAAAACTATATCGCAAATGCGAACTGGAAGGCCTACTGCTTAGGTCGCAATTGCGACACATACATCGCAAATGCGATGGCGGGAGATTCTTAAATGCGGCAGAGTGCTTCGTAAATGCGAACTCTACCCAGCAGCCCAGACTTTGCAATTGCGATGGCTGTTCGCAATTGCGGTTGTCACATTTGCGAGAAATACATCGCAAATGCGATGCTACCAGTACTAGCAATCAAAAACTATGAAAATCATTCTGAAACACACCCGAGCCCTCGGGTCTCTAAACCAAATATGCACACAAGTCTGAAAACACAACACGAACTCGCTAGCGCGCTCAAATCATTAAAATAACTTCTAAAACCACGAATCGGACGCCAAAACTCATGAAAATCAAACTAAACTTCAAGAACTTCTAGAATCACAATCGAGCATCCGAACCCTATCAAATCAACTCTGAATGGCACCAAACTTTGCAAACAAGTTTCATATGAAAGACGAACCTACTCAAAGCTTCAAATCACACAGGACAGCCTCGAAACGGTGAATCGCACCTCAAGCCGAAATCAATGAACTTTGAAACTTCAACTTTCCCAACCGATGCCGAAACCTATCAAATCACCTCCGATCGATATCAAATTTCGTACACAAGTGACATTTGACAATACGGACCTATTTCAACTTTCAAAATCACAATCTGACCCCGATATCAAAAAGTCCACTCCCGGTCAAACTTCTCAAAAATCCAACTTTCGCTAATTCAAGACTAATTCCACTACGGACTTCCAAATTACAATGCGGACACGCTTCCGAATCTGAAATCACCCAACAAAGCTAACAGAACTGACAAAACTCCATTCCAAGGTCAATTGCCAAAAAGTCAAGCATGGTCAACTTTTGAAACTTAGAACTTAAATCTTGAATTTCATTCCCCCATATCGATTCCGGATAACTTGAAAATTAATACTGACGATTTACGCAAGTCATAATACATCATGCGGAGATACTCGAGCCCTCAAAATACCGAGTGAAGTGCTGATACCCAAAACGATCAATCGAGTCGTTACAATATATGTGTGTTGATGATCGTGTGTGTGTGTGCAATGAGGTGTGATGTGAGAGACATGAAGTGGGGAGTTGGGAAAAGATGAGAATTTGGGGGTTGGAGACGTGAGATTTTAGGTAGTTTTTTTAGAAATCGTCTTCTTTTTTATATAGATTTTTTGTTCTTTTTGTTATATATATATATATATATATATATACACACATACATACATATCATATAGCTAAAAATATTAGCCAACTACTTGGAGACGTAAATATCATCGTCACGACCCGTATTTTTCCACCCTCGGGAGTCGTGATGGAGCCTACTAGTAAAAACTAGGCAAGCCAATCATTCTAAATATTTTACCTTTTTCCATTTTTAATCCTTTCACAGTTGTGAATTTACATTATATAAACAACGAAAATAATAGAGCGGAAGAATAAAATGTAACAACTTAATGTAATACCGATACAATTCCATAAACATATGCTACCCAAAACTAGTGTCACAATCTCACAGACTGTCTAGGAATACTACAAATAGGAGTTCGAAAGATAAATACAAAGTTGTTTCTGAAATACATAAAATAAGCAGTATGGAAAGATAGAAGGATAAGCCAAGGCCTGCGGACGCCTGTAGGACTACCTCGGTTCACCTGATGGACTGAAGATAGCAACCTCACTGCGGTCCAAAATCTGCAGCACTAGGATCTGCACACAGTGCAGAGTGTAGTATCAGCACAACCGACCTCATGTGCTGGTAAGTGCCTAGCCTAACCTCGGCGAAGTAGTGACGAGGCTAGGACAAGACTACCAAACAAACCTGTACAGTTAAATCATATACAGCGGGAAAATAAAGGCAAAAATTTACAGTTAAGGATAGGATGGGGAAACATGCTATGGGGAACATCAAGTAACAATAGAAAACCAATAGATAAATGTAAATAACACCATAATTCAATTATCAGCAAGAATAAGGAAAACCAAAGACAAGTGCACGGCATCACCCTTTGTGTTTTTACTCTCGTCCTCGCTATAAGAATCAATATAATCGGCACGGCATTACCCTTCGTGCTTTTACCTCACATAATCATGGCACGGAATTAACCTTCGTGCATTATCACTCATATCATGGCACGACATTGTACATTGTGCGTAACGGCATCACCCTTCATGCTTTTACCTCACAATTTCGGTACGGCGTCACCCTTCGTGCATTAACACTCTCAAAATCATGCATGGCATCACCCTTCGTGCTTTACACTCTTCCTCTCACCCAAGAAACAATCACAAAGCAATTTGGGCAAGAGAATCAATAATATCACAATAAAATCCCAGCAAGGGAACAATAGCATAACAACAATATCCCGGTAAGGGAAACAATATCATGAATAATAACATCCCGGCAAGTGACATAATATCAAAAGCAATAACATCCCGGCAAGGGAGACAATATCATAAACCTCTTCTCTTTTTCACATTTACATCACAACTCAATTCTCAACTTGGGCCAATGCTCTACAATGTTCAATTACCAGTAATACTTCCACAGGCCTTGCTTAACAATAGAAATCGTCATATAAAGCATGAACAATACGAAACGGAGTCACATTAATTATAGTGTAAGACTCACGGGTATGCTTGACACCGACGTATAGATACTCGTCACCATGCCTATACGTCATACTCAACAATTAACACATAGCAAATAAGACACAACTCCTAATCTCTCAAGCTAATGTTACCGAACATTTACCTCGATGCCACGAACACAATTCAAGCCTCAACTACCTCTTTACCTCTTATTTCCACCACCAATTCGCTTGTATCTAGCGACAATTTACTTAACTATCAGTTCTAATGCATGGAAATAGGTTTTCTAAGGATTTTCCCAAAAAGTCAAAAATCGACCCTGGACCCACATGGTCAAAACCCGAGGTTCAAACCAAAACCTGATTACCCATTCACCCACGAACTCAAATATATTTGTTTTAAAATCGGACCCCAAATAGAGGTCCAAATCCCCAAAATTTAAAAATTCTAAGTTCTACCTAAAACACCCATTTTTCCCCATAAAACCCTTGATTTTGAGTTGAAATTATGTGAAAAGATATTATAGACTAAAGAAAATGATTAGAAATGACTTACAATCGATTTAGAGAAGAACTTTTCTTTAGAAAATCACCCAAGAGAGCTAAGGGTTTGAGGGAGTTTGAAAAATGAAGAATTTTCAACTAAGTTATGATTTACACAGGCGCAGATATCGTATTTGCGATGATATGTTCGCAAATGTGAACTCGCAATTGCGGCCAAAGCTTCGCAATTGCGAAGGATGGCCTATCTCTGCTTTCCTCACAAATGCGAATACTATTCACAATTGCAGTACCTGCTAAGGTCGCATTTGCGACATAAGCCTCGCAAATGCGAAGGTTCCCTACCCCAGCCCATCATCGCAATTGCGATGTTTCTTCGCAAATGCGAGCTTGCATTTGCGACCAATTGCGAAGCCTGCAGACCTACAACACAACAACAGTTTTTCCTAAGTCCAATTTCACTTTGTGGCCTATCCAAAACTCATCCGAGCCCTCGGGGCTCCAAATCAAACATGCACACAAATCCAAAAACATCATACGGGCTTGTTCGTGCGATCAAATAACCAAAATAACATCAATAACTATGAATTAAACCTCAAATTCATGAAATCACTAAAGAACACAAAAATTCTCAATTCCCCAAATAAAGGTCTGATTTATACTAAATGAACTCTGATTCTTACCAAACATCACAGATTCAACTTAATTATTATATAAGACCTGTACCAGGCTCTGGAATCAAAATACGGGCCCGTTACCATCAATTTCAAACCTCTTTCATTTTCAAAAACTCTTATAGTTTCAATTAAACAATTTCTTTCAAAAATTTATTTCTCGGGCTTGGGACCTCAAAATTCAATTCCGGGCATATGCCCGAGTCCCAAATTTTACTACGAACCCTACGAGATCATCGGATCACGGGTCCGGATCCGCTTACCAAGAATGTTGATCAAAGTCAACTCTATTCAATTTTAAAAGTTAATTTCCATATTTTACTTAGTTTTCACATAAAAGCTTTTCGAAAACGTGCCCAGACTGTGCACTTAAATCGAGGTGAGATTAAAAAAAAGGTTTTTAAGGCCTTGCAACATAGAATTTATAGTTAAATTATACCAACTAAAATATCATATATATATATATATATATATATATATATATATATATATATATATATATATATATATATATATATATATATATATTTTTTTTTTT